>SNQJ01S0005446.1:118039-140479 GCA_010110895.2 Picea sitchensis | reverse complement strand
CATTTGTTTTTACATCCATGTAACGAATGATGTGCGTAAGAGGTTGGGTGAACCTGGGTAGTGTAAAAGGGTACACTACAAATTGGTATCAGAGCAAATAGGTACACTACAAATTGGTATCAGAGCAAATAGGTACACTACAAGGTAACATTCACGATTTACCTTGATTTTGTTGGGCTTTCCATTCTTGGGCAGTCACAAGTGAGACCAATCTATCGTGAAATAGCCGTGTAGCTGTTCTAACCAGTCTTTGCTTAAAAAAAAACCATAAACTTATGGAATATCTACAACAATAATATCAATTACTTGATGAACTTTGGGGTTAGACGATAATCTTATAAGCACATTCCTTAATTCACCTATAACTTTAACACTAGTTCGATCAAGTCGGATAATCTTTAAGGTGGATGGTTCAACTTCTGAATTAATCTTCTGACACACAGACCACGGCATTACATTGGATGACGCTCTTGAATCTACCATACAATTTTGCATGTTCCTATTAAATATTTCAAAAGTTAACAAAAATGGAGGTACATTTCTGCGAGTACTAATGGTGGAAGTTTGTTGCTTTTTACTCCCAGCCTCTAAAACTAATTTATCTACATTTGTTACATTATTTACAAGAAGGTCTCTCTTCTCATGAGGATCATAATTATTCTTAGCAGAGGCCTTCTGAGGAAATTTTGGGTTATTCTTAAAAAATTTGTTACTGCTTGGATTTCCATTTTTGCTATTCTCTGCGATATTATGTAACATTTTTTGTAGCAGAAACGAGAATTTTAACAATTCATAAACATAAATGTTAGCCGTTAAATTTTTTAGATCTTCAACTAAATCATAATCTAAGCTTCGGTTCGCATAATTTTGTTTAGTCTTAGTTTTTTTAGACTATTTTGGGGAAAAAGTCTTAGTATTTTCAGAAGAAGGTTTGTTTGTTGTCTTACTCCTAGTATTGTAGGGATGTACTGTCTCGAAATTTGCTTGAAAAATTCTATCCAAGAAGTGCCCAAAAATGTTCGAAGAAGATTCATCTTCTTCAACTGTCTCTGGTTGAACTACTTCTTCAGGGATCTCAGGGAGTATCAAGTTATTCTGTGCTTCTAGAATCGTTTGAATAGCGAATTGCAGGCTTTCTAGATTTAAGCCTTCGATATTTGAATTAGGTCGGTTGGTGGGAAAAGTCTTCCTAAACGGGGGTTTTTAAGGCCCTTTGCTCGAAGAAGCCTCTTCGGCCATCCTTTTCAAATCTATAACTTGATTTGAAATTTTTTGAACAACTTTTTGTAAGTTTTCAAGATCTGAGCTTTCAGGTTGCGTTTTGTTTTGGGCAGGTCTAGGGAGGATTTCGATTTTCTTTTTGGAAGATGAACTAGTCTCTATTTCATTGCTAGTAGTGTCTTTTAAGCTGATGATGTCTTTCTCGATCTGATTGGCCTCTTTGAAGGCCTTTAACAATGTGGCTTTATTAGATCTCTTTACCCAAATGGCTATACTTTGATGCAAGGCTTTTGTATATTATGCTATAATAAGATTCTCAACAGGCATCGAATCTGTAGGGATTTAGTTTTTTAGTGTTAAGAATCTTTGGTTAAAGTCTTTGATTTTTTGTTTAGGGTTCATTCTTAAACTAGAAAGATCCATGACTAGACCTTCTGGGGACTTTTCGTCTCCAAAATTCTCAAGGAAACAGGATTCAAACTTCTCCCATGACACGATGGTATGGGGCTATTGGGAAAAGTACCAGGTAGAGACATTGCCCTCGAAATTATAGGGGAACAATCTACAGACTACGTCTTCGTGCTCGACATTACGGAGTCTAATGGCTAACATACACTTTTTGATGTGATCTTCGACGATCTGTTTAGAGTCTAGGTCAAATTTAGGGAGCCACTTCTTCGGATGTTTGGGTAAGGGATGTTGAGGCCCGAGAATGGTTACTGCATCTTGGTCAAGCCAGGGTCTGGCAGGATTGTTTTGGTTGGCCATTGGTGTGGGCGGTGTCAAAGGCTGGGATGAGGAAGGGCCTTCATGAGAGGATTCTTCTCCCGAAGAAGAAGGGGATGAAGGAGGTGGTGAGGGTGGTATTCCAGATCCTCCTGCTGCAGGAGTCAGGATTGGATCTATAGGGTTTAAATTTAGGTCAGTGCCTCCAAGTTGTTCTCTAATATCAGAGAAATCTAATGGTTGGTCCAAAGGTCGGTTTGGTTGTCTTAAACGGGCGAAGGCACTATGTGTTCTTATGAGAGATTGGCGGACAATCTCTTGTATGTCACCACCTGTAGGATTTGGGGTTACTGGTTCAACTATGATCCGTAGATCATCGTTTGATGTGGTTTTTGTTTGAGGGACAATGTTGTTTCTTGAATGACTTCTTGTCACTATAGGTGAGGGGGTAGGTGGTGGAGGAGTCTTACGACCGCCTCCTGCCATTAATAATTTTCAATCCCTCCTTCTAGCACCATTTGTTGACGGGCGAAATTGACCACTCGTTAACTGGAGGAGTGAATTCGGTACGGGGTTGTCTAAATAACCCAAGCCGTTTGGATTAATCCACTCCGACGGGTTTAGCGGCTCCATTGGATGATCTATGTCCTAGGAAAGTGAAAAAACTAAACTAAAGAAACTAACTAAGTGAAAAATAGCTGCTGCAAACTATATACAAATCTAATATATATATACAATTTGCTAACTAATATTTATAAAATAATAATCCTACTTATTAAATGTACAGTGTATCGATATGATTAAATCTCTATTATATATACAGTATTCACAAAATGCAAATTTTGATCGAAAACCTGCGAAAATCATATATGAATTGACAATGAAGCTATTTGTTTTTTATTTTTTATAACTTTTATGAACATGAAATGAAATGGCAGCTAAATAGTTGGGAAATAAAAATAACAATCTGTACTGTGTATCTAAACTACAAGAAATTCTTATATTGATTAAACTAATAAAATGAAACTAGCAAACTGACCTGAAATATTATCTCCTATTTGTTCCGTGCATAGCATACACGTTTGTTGTTTGATGAGGCCCACCCGCATCATATATTTACCAGTGATTCTCGTAAACACGAGGCAGTAACGCTTTGAATGCTAATGACATAACAAGTAAGATATGTAGCAACAACAATTTATCATTTGACAAACGATCATATTAAGATAACTCTGAGTATGACAATTTGTATATAACTATCCATTGAATAAAGAAGATCAACCTTTTAATCATCAAATGTAAACAGATTGATTGTTGTATATGAAATGAGAGACATAAAAACATGGACACCATATAAATCACATCACATCAACTTGTAACAAATTATGATATCTAAAGTAGCCAAAATTTGGTTACAAATCGAAATGAGCAAAACTTGAACAAAAATATGATATATTGAAGATAAAGCTGTGCAAATATCCACTTTCATTCAAGTCTGAATAATCACCAATCCATAGTTTCTTCTCTCAGGAAACCATGGTATCTATTTACAAAATAATACATTTATAAAGGCCACGGGATCAAAAGATTCCTTGTGGAAATTATCAAAGTTGTTCCTAAAATCGTGGGAAATACAATCTCCCAAATTCCCATTTCTATGTAAAACTAACAACCTAATCTAAAACCATGTAAAGAAATAACATATTCAGAGATGCTACTATCGATCCAATATCCTTTAGAATTCGTATGTACCTGAAAATGCACAAGAATACATGATTTCAGATTGCATTTTATTTGTAAAACAAAAAAAAATCGAATTTTAGTAACTAGCTACAGAATCTCACGATTCTGTAGCTAGTTATTATTATAAACAGAATCGTGTTTTATCAACATAAATAGTTGCGATATGAGCAAACGAATCTTGCATGCTAATTCAAAACAAAAAAAAAATCATCCTAAAATTACTTTTGAAAAAACCATACCTCAGATTCAGGGATTTTAATCAAGCTATTTTTTAATTGACAATGAAAGTGGTCACCTCTACATTTTTAAAGACAACAGAGCTTGTGGTGTTCTATCTTTTATCATTAGCTTGCAATCTATTGTTTTTTTTAGTTATCACATTCACTCGGTCCTCCAAGGACTTGATTCGATATTGGAGCAAAGGGACGTCTGTATAATATCGACCGAGCCACGATTTACACTCGTTGCACTGTGGTTGAATAGGTTGTGTATTCACATGTGAGGAACTTATTAATTGACCAGCAATCCCTCTATCGAGTTTGATCCCAGGGAAGTTGGAGTCATCTCTAAGACACTGTGGGAGGTTCGTCACATAGTCATAGGGATTAACTGCGCAAAGTCTGTGTGAGTATGGATACTCCTCGGTTAGAAACCGTTCGATTTAGGAATCAGAATCTTCACTCAACATAATTGATTTTTGGTCTGTGTTTTCTTTAGGTTTATTACGAGCACGCCGTGAAATCCAGCGTGCAACCTTTTTACCCTTGCAATTGATATCACTGTATCTTTTACCCTTTTTCTTTGCAGACCTTTTAACAGGCTTACCACCATCTTTTGGACATGAGTCAGGCAGGGTGTCGGGTTGGGTAGCATTCGGGAAGGTTGAGGGTTCAATAGAGGGAAAGAGTGTAGGAGGGGGAATGACAGGCCCGACAAGGGTTTTTGTAACAACAGATTTGTCAACTTGTCCTATTTCAGGACTGGTAAAACCATTCCTCAACAAGAAAGCGTCCCAACAATCGCCATTCAACTTCAACTGATGAACCATAATAATTTTAATTAAATAGTGGTGGAAGAGGTTGGAGTCGGATTTCTCATTTTTGAAGCACTTAGCCATTTTATATAAACTTCAAAGGAGAAAATGTGGCATATTTAAGGGAAAATCTATGAAATTCATGAGTAGCCGCAGGTGGTATAGGAAAACTAGACCGTATCTACCCTCACATGTAACAAACTGCTTGATAATAGCCAACAAATCATGCCATCTATATTTCAGAGCTGTAACGGGCATACATTTGTCACAACTATTAATCTTCCTTGAGGTAAATAGCAGTGGCCAGGGTACTTCGTCAACCTTTGAATTTTTAAACCATTTTTTCCCCTCGACTGGAAGACCAGTGGTTGAGCTAAGGAAATCCTCGTTCAACTCGAGCTGGATGTCCCCAATTTTGGCTCTGCACCCATCGAATGTAAGCGTGAATTGTTGAGCAACTGCCAGGTTGAAACCCTCGAACTTCTCAATAAAAACCCACCAACCATTCCTCTCTAGGTCATCTCGGGCATTATCAAACAACAACAAAGTTTGAACACCATTGGGTTCGATTCACACTACAGGAGCCATAGCTAATAGCACAAAATCAATAGGGTATTCAGCGATAGGGTTTGACAGGGTAGACACAGAACCATTGTCCCGAAACTTCCCCAAAACAATGCAAAGGCAACCCAAAATGCAAGGGCAGAGCGTTAATTCTATGCGTGCCAGGATAATAGAGTAAATTGGGACCATGCAAGAATATTATGTCGGGTTTTACTTGGAGTGGCGCCTTGGTACATTCAAATCATAATACTTCATATCCAAAAACAATTTAATCAACATGTCAAATGAATTATCACATAACCACGATTTGACCCAAAAATCAAAGTGTTCAATCAAGCCATTGTGTCGAAGATTTTGTAAATCAACACCATATTAACAATAGTCAAATGCATAAATATTTGGTGTTTTGATAAATATATGACCAGTGGTGTGTTTGAGGTCAAAGAGTTATAACCATATAAACAAGTAGGTTCATGATAAATCGAATGATCATTTTGTTATAAACAACATGAATTCCAACTGTGGGTTTTCACACTTGCAGTCGTGAAAATGAAAATGAAAAGAAGGTATGAAAAAGGTGAAGAATAATGATATCATTTAAATAGTTGTGATGATTAATGAGGGTTCAAAAACCTTGTGTAGGCAGCTTGTAAAGAAAAAGATAGAGATTAATATGGCTGCCAACAATATCTTCCTATCCTCTTTGATTGTTTCTGCATAGCTCTTTGGATTTGTTTCTTGCTCTGTTGTTTTGGAGCTTGATCCCTTTTCTGTCTGATTGTATCCAAGTTTGGACTTGTCAAGATTAAATTTTTGACTGTTGATAATGTCATCCAGAACTTTTGAGCTATTCTGCATATTTTTATTTTGAATATCCTTTCTTAGTGTGACAACCTCTACTTCCAATGATCTTGTCCTTTTCTTCTAGTTGTTCTTTGAGTGCTTATTCAATTCTTTTATCTTATTCTATTTGAACCTTCAATTTTGTGATCATTTATTATAATTCTCGAGTGTCCTTTTTCTTGTCTAGTTCTACTTGTAGTTTCTTGTTTTATCTTTTGATAACTTCTATGGCACACATTAATTCTTCTCAATAGTCAACTTCTGCCTCTTCAATTTCTTCTTCGACTTCTTCACATTCTTCTTTGGCTTCTTCATATTCTTCTTCAAAGTCTTCTTTGTTAGAGTCTTTTACTACCATGAATAGAACTCTTCCTGTCTCATTGTCATTGACTTCATCTTCATCTGATGATGAGATGTCTTCTTTGGTGTATAATCTTTTCTTGAAAACTTTCTTTGTAGTTATTTTGCCTTTATATGTGTGTTTTCCTTTTGAGTAACCTTCATCATTTCTCTTTTTTTTATGAGGACATTTGTTAGAAAAATGACCAATACCATCATAATTAAAACAAATTAAAGGGAGCTTACCTCTATACCTACCGTTGGTTCCCTTGTTCATTCTTTTAACAAAGTTGGCCACTTCTTCATCATCTTCTGAGGCGTCACTTCTGCTGCTATATTCTTCTTGTTCCTTTTTATTTTTCTTTGAGATTTTGGATGCCTTGAAGGCTTCTTCTTTTACATCTGGATTTTCCTGCTTAGTTCTCATTTCATATGCTGTTAAGATTCCATGCAGTTCATTCATTCTTATTGATTCGAGATCCAATCTTTCTTCTAGTGCTGATATCTTAGGGTTGAATCTCATAGGAAGAGATATTAGTATATTTTGAACAATTACATATTCTTCAATTTCTTCTCCCAATCCTATGATTGCATTCATTGTTTCATCAACTCGTAAGAAGTAGGTTGCGATATCTTCATCTTCCTTCATTTTTAGTTGTTTGAATTGACCTTTGTAAGTTTGAAGATTTGTTGCTTTGAGTTTTGTATCTCCTTCATAAATATTCTGAAGCTTGTCCCAAATCTCTTTAGCGTATTTACAGTGTGCAACTTTGGTGAATACCGTATCACTGAGACCATTCGAAAGTACATTTGTGGCTTTGGAATTATTCTCACCGAGTTTTACTACTTTATCATTTGTTGGTGGAACTATTGGTGTTGTGTATCCATCTACAATTGATTCGCAAACTTGAAATCCGTGTGCTTGTATATATGTCCTCATCCTTATGCACCAAAAAGCATACTTTTGTCCATCAAACCGTGGTATTCCATTTTTATATTAGTTGGTACTCTCCATGATCTACCTTTTAGTGGTTACACTGATTTCTGAAGGAACATTCTCTTATACCAATTGTTGGATTACTGAGAGGGGGGGTGAATAAGTAATAGAGCAATTTAATCATTTTTAAGCATATAATCCAAGTGTTATATCAACGAAGCATTATCATCCAATAATTGAAGAGTAAATAAACAATGAACAAATGAACAAAGATACACATACATAGTACACCAGTGTTTTACGTGGAAACCCAAATCGGGAGAAAACCACAGAATGTTTCTTCTTATATGTCTTGAAAAATTACATTTATTGGAAGCGCCAAATTCCTTTGTTTTCCAGCTGCAACTAGAAGGAGGCTCCAACACCCTAGTTTCTCGAGATACAACCTGAGGGAATATCCAACTCCCCAATTCTCTGGCTACAACCAGAAGGAGGATACAACCCCCTATGTTCTCCGACTATGACCGGATGGTGGCTATAACCACCTGTCCTTGCCCCGTCCTGCCACCCTGAAGTAGAAGTAGAATGATGGAACCACTATCAACCTGTCACTGTGATATATACTGTTGTAAACCTGTACCAATAAATCTAAACCATGCATCAACCTGTACCTCAACCTGTACCATAAACAAGTGCATCAACCATGCACCAACCTGTACCAAATAACCTGCAATCATCCTGTACCATAAACAAGTGCATCCAACTATGTACCAAGTATGTACCAATCATTTTTCAACTACTCATCAACTATGACTCATAAATATCTACCAACATCATCAACTATACACCTCATGTATTTTCCAACTCATCATCTACTTGTCTCAACCATGTACTCAACATGTACCTCAAGCAAAATCCCTCATCAATTTCACCATCCAAATCTGATTTGTAGCTTTGTAATAGACCTGGTGTATATTATCACATTCATAAAAACATTCCTTAACTTCAACAAGAGACTAGCATTTTCATCAAACTTTTCTCTAGTCTCACATGCCTAGTTTTTGATTAGTCAACAACCCTAACTTGAAGTAATCATAACTTTGTACCTATAATGTATAAAGATCTGAAACTGATACACAATTTTCTTCAGTGTGTTTTATGCAATTCCTCTAGGTGTCACTACTTGGAACCTCTCAGAAAAAGAGTTATAGAAAAAATGTCATACCTTGTTGAATTTTGGCTTATTCTAGAGAGAGACCTTGTAGAGTGTGCCCCACACATAATGTTTGTTGAATTGATATGAAAATGTGAAACATAATACTACAGAAGGTACCCTAAAAAACACATTTTGTTTCATTGAATTTGGATTTGTTATGAAGAATTTATGATGTTTTTACCCGAAACACCTATTTTTGACTAGTTTCAGGACTAGCCACAAACCTTATTTTCCACGGAGTGTAACTCCAAAAATACAATGACCCACAAGTTGAATTTTTTACCATAGATACTTGGACATGTTTTCTTAATTGAATAGAAATTTAACGGTATGAATAATTATAGAAAACAATTTATAGAAAAAATGGTGAGATGACCTATAAATAACACACCTTACAAAGCACCATCAAAAGAATTTATCCTTCCATGCATTTCGGCCTTCGTTTCTTCACCTTCCCTCAGAATTTCGGCTTATATATCCTTGGTTACCTTAGACACCTACAAATATTCAATATTATCAAGTGTGATTAAAATGAGAGAGCCTTTCATGTTATTGATACTCTCCAAGTAGCTTCCTTAAAAACATCCTCTAGGTCACTTGGCCCCACTTTCCTTATTTTAGGGTTAACCCACTTCTAATTTATCCATTAAATTTATTATTGAAATAATTTATTTTTCATTCACTTTGAATTATAATACACTCATTACTTCACTTTATTATTTACCTTTTAAAATCTCTTAAACCACTTTGACTACTTTGACATTTTGGGGCTTCTAGATGACATATGAGGGTCCTCCAACTTCGTAAGGCCATAACTCTCAAACCGTGAGAAGTTATGTGACATTCCACATACCACCAGAAATGGAATGAAATTTGCTATCCATATATAATAGTATTATCTTAAAATATAGCATAACTCATAGCTTTATCCATCAAACAAACCTGGGGTCTCCAACTTCTCATGGCCATAACTCTCTAACCATGAGGAGTTATGTGGCATTCCACATACCACCAAAAATGGAATGACAAGGACTATCCATCTAGGATAGTTTACCTGACAAATTCATTTTCCTTCATGTCATTATTCCACAATTAAGAATGGGTTCTCTTACTCCACAAAGCGTCTTCCCGTGAGGGCTTTCACCATAAGGGGACCACTTTGGAGTTCATCCATATTTACTTCTTATCAACCATGACAAGACAATAATGATTCATCTTTACATCAAAAAAGCTTGGGTCCATTAACCAAACCTTTGTGTTGTGGGGCTTTCTTCAAGCGTTGAAATCAATGACAACCAACCTTAATCAACAAGATATTCAAATCCTAGCAATTAGATCTTATATATGCTCAGTCTGGGATGTTATACCACATTCTTCCGGATGCACCGCGGTTAACTTATGATCCTATACAAAATATCGGGCCTCATGCCAATGGAATTGTACGCTCCACCAATGTAAAGTCCACAGACTCGGTGACAAGCCATTTGAAAGAGTTGTCTCTAAACTAGTTTGCACAAGGGCCAACTTCGTCTATGTCTTCCAATCCCACTTAGTTGGTGGATGTACATTCTGTGAAATCGTCGTCCGACCAAAATGGTAACCAACAACTAGACAGGAATAAGAAGAAAGGATGTAATAATAATCGTAAGGGTGGGAAAAATAATAATAAACCCAAGGACAGTGGTAATAATGAGAAGATGAATAATAATACTAGAGAGGGAAACAGAGAAAGACATAAGGTGAAATTTCCCTGTAAGCTTTGTACAGACGATCACTTTACTCATTTATTCCCCAAACTTGTGGAAGCTATGAGGATATTATATCTACCGCCCATCGTGATGATGAATCCTTTCCCACATAACCAACACATTGCCTCGATCTCCTCAAACACCAAAAATGCGGCTAGTGGGAGTCAAAACCCATCGTTGCAAGATGACGATCATTTGTGTACCAATATGGTCGATGCTAAAGTTCATGTACCCACTCGATATCAAGATTATAGTTCTTCAGAGGCTATACCTTCTCTATAATCTCCTCCTCCTCCTCCAGAGATGACATTATAGATTGAAAAACCAGAGGCACCGCCTTGTATTACGAAAGGATTACTCAAGCAATCTAACCACAATCCAAATTCTAGAGCCTCCTAGAACTACTTTATTGTTGAGGACCTGGATCAAACCCCTTTTGTGATGTCATATTTGGAGGTACTCTAGATGTGTCTTTCACAGAGGAATTCCCTACTATCTGCATTAGGAACTCCAGAACCCAGTGGCTCAAAATTTATCAAGTTTGACGTCACAGATTTGAACTTGCCTTACCATGTGTCATTCCAAATCCACATGGGGTACTCAAAGTATACCATCAAATGTGAGGTTTTTTATGAAGGCGTTGATACATGTGTGATGTCCCTGATCTGTTGGAAAGCTCTCAGTTCTCCGACTCTTTCTAAATCATCAAACGTGTTGACTTATTTTGATGGTCATTCCTTCCACCCTCATGGTATTCTTCTTGCCTTTTTGGTCTAGTTAGGTGGGAAGATGGTAGAGGTGGAGGTTTAGGTATTTGATGTACCTCTTGATTATAACTTGTTAATAGGATGCAATTGGACCTATGCTATGGTAACCATCATATCATTGTATTCTGTACCATTTGCTTTACTCATGATGGGAAGATCGTGACTATCAACCAATTATCCTTTGCGTATGTTAGTCCCAATGCATATGTTGGACCGTCGAACCCTGTGATCGACAATTCTCAGCTGAAAACTAATAATATCGGTGTCAAAATGTATTCTTCCCTTATGGGTACTTTCGACTTCATCGCACCAATTCACCAAGTTTACGCCATGTCCAGTAGGCCCATTTCGTCAGAGAGGTCCATTCCTTTCCGCACTTCCTATTTTAGTGATCCTTGGACCTTACCTTCCTCGACTTCATCTTGTGAAGGTCGGTTACATGTTGGAATGGCCATGCCACTATTGGTCACAGAGATTGTGTATCAAGTTGTTCTTGACTCCTCCGTCGATCCTGATCCAGTTACCTCATCGATGGACGTGGAGGATCCCATTATTAAGCCTGTGTTGGCCTCTTTGTTTACTTTTTCACATGACCTCCTCGATGAGACTTTGACCTTGGATGAATCTATCATCGAAGACATGAATGGTTCCAAAAAACCTTGGGATGATATGCATCATCGCTCTTATTTTCTCCCATAGCTTGAAAGAATCGAACAAGATGACTTTCGATCTAGTTTGAGTGAGATAGTCGGTCACTCCATAGTTCTAGTTGATACGCATGACTTTTATGCCAAAGGAAATATGGCGAGTATTTATCCTACCGTCATGATCAATATCTCTCGTACCCATGGAAAAATTGAAAACATACATATCGGTGCAGATTGTTCGCCACAAGAAATCTTGATCTACACTGAACTATTGAAATAATTTTGAGATGTATATTCTTGGTCATATGAAGAGATGCCAGGAATCGACCCTTGTATTGTCGAGCATGATATTAAAATGTATGTAGATACTAAACCTATTGGGAAACGTCTTAGAGCTGTCAATCCCTGGAAGGCCCCTTCTATTAAGGCAGAGGTAGAGAAACTACTTAATGTTGGCTTCATTTACCCAGTTCCCTTGACTGAATGTGTATCCAATCTTGTTCCTTTTAATAAGAAGAAAGGAACCATCCGTGTGTGCATGGACTTTCGTGACCTAAACAAAGCCTGTACTAAAGAAAACTTCCCAACAACTTTCAGCGATCAGATTCTTGACGAGTGTGCAGGAAGCGAAGTGTTTTCTTTTATGGATGTATTTTCAGGGTATAACCAAATTCAAATTAAACTCGAGGATCAATACAAGACGTAATTTATTTGTCCTTGGGGTAATTTTTCATACTGGAAAATTCCTTTCGGACTTAAAAATGCCGTAGAAACCTTCCAATGTGTTATGACCTTTGCATTCCACGATATTAAGCATATAGTTGAAGCTTAACTTGACGATCTTGCTGCTCACTCTTGTAAGAGAGAGGATAACTCTATGCAACTTTGACTTGTTTTTGAAATATGTCATTATTATAGAATCTAGTTGAACCCTCATAAGTGCATCTTTTGCATTAGTTGTAGCCATCTTTTGGGATTTCTAGTTTCTGAGACAGGGATCATGGTAGATCGGTTAAAGGTTGAGGAAATGCTTCGATTTCCTCCCCCGTGCACTATTCGACAACTTCATTGTTTACAGGGGAAAGCTAACTTTCTATATCGGTTTTTAGTAAATTATGTCAATATCGCTAAGGGTTTCATGTGTCTTTTGAATAAGGACAATCCTTTTATCTGGGATGATCGAGCCCAGGAGTCCTTCGATGCTTTGAAGAAAGTGTTGGTATGGACACCTTTGCTGAAGTCTCCTAACTACGATAGGGATTAATTTATTTATATCTCCATGCCCGAGGAGACGATTGGTATGGTTTTGGTTCAAGAGGATGATGAGCTCCATGAGCACATCATCTACTATCTTAGTCAAAATTTAGTCGGTCCTGAGCTTAATTATTCTCGTGTTGAAAAGCTATATTTGGTTGTCGTTCATGCAGTCCAATGTTTATGCCATTATATATTTCTTTACAAGACTACTGTGGTGGTCGATGTCAATCCATTTCAATACATCCTTACAAGACATATCATAGGGGGAAAATATAATAAATGGATTTTCATTTTACAATAATTTGATCTTGATTTCACTTCTACGAAATCCAAGAAATAACTAGTATTAGTGGAGTTAATATCTGACTTTCCACGATCAGATGAATATGTTATCCATGTTTATTCGTTTGCGGATGAACACATTTTTCTTGTTTCGTCGTCCGACCCCTGGTATAGAGACATTGTTCTCTATCTTAAAAATTTGAAATTCTCTCAGCATCTCTCGCGAGATGACCGACGGTGTGTATGATACCAAGCTAAGAATTATACTATCGTCGATGAAACTTTGTATCAGTAAGGAATAAACAATATCTTTCATCGTTGTTTAACTCACGGGGAAGTCGAGTCAGTCCTAAACGATTTCCACAGTGGGGCTTGTGGTGGTCATCTATCTGATCTTGCGATAGTCCAAACCAATTTGTGAGCCAATTATTTCAATCCATCTATATTTAAGTATTATATTGGAGTATTTAAGAAGTGTCACCCCTACCAGGAGTTCACTTTCATCCATCCCCTCTTCACCTAATCATTGATGTTGGTCCCTTCACCAAGTGGGGGGTGGAATTCGTGGATTGCAACCCAACTTCGATTGGGGGGCATCAACACATTATTGTGGTCATTGAATACTTTACTAAGTGGGTCGAGGCCATGCCTACTGTTAAATACAATGGGAAGACTGCTTCCTTCTTCGTATTCAATAAAATTATCACCCAGTTCGGTATCCCAAGTGATATTTTCACTGATATGGCAGTCACTTTCAAAACAAAATGATGGAAGAGATAACATCTAATATGGGGTTTAAACATGGTCATTATTCTCCTTATTATCCCCAGGAAAATGGACAAGTGAAGGTCGTCAACAAATCTCTCAAGACCATTTTGCAAAAAACTGTCAGCCAAAATAAGTATGGCTGGCACATTATGCTATATCCCACACTCTAGGCATACTGAACCTCAGTCAAGACTGCCACTGGATTTTCCCCTTTCTAGTTAGTACACAGTGTGGATTCGATATTACCTATTGAATGTGAAATCCTTTCTCTTAAGTTGGAAGTCGCACTCCTACCTAACACTTTTGATCTCGAACGATGCCTTGTACACCTAGAGAATCTTGATGAGCAACGTCAAGATGCATCTACGACTATCAAGGTGAAAAAAATATGTGTCAAGCTTCAATATGATAACCATTTCTATCCTCGGTTGTACGTTGAGGGTGACTTGGTCCTCTTATATGATCAAGCCAAAGAACCGTCGGGGGCAAGAAATTTTAAACCCATGTGGTATGGTCCCTATATCGTGCGACATGTCTTAGAAAAAGGAGCCTATAATTTACAAGATTATAAAGGGAATATGTTGGATGAGCCCAGGAATGGGCTCTACTTGAAAATATATTACGCTTGAGCCCCAATATTGGGCAGAACTCTTTGTATACTAATGTAATTTAGTGTATATATATTTTCTCTTTCTTTTCATCTTCATCTTGCTTATTGAGTTTTCCCTTGGTTGGCAGATGTCAATGGAGTCTTCAGTCTACTTAGGATTCGTAGATGGATCTTGTCATCATACATGGAACTTGGCTTCCACCTCTTGGGTGGTTTACTCACCCGAGGGTCTAATGGTGTCTTTAGGTGGTGTATTCCTAGGGCCATCCATGAATAATGTGGCTAAATATAGTGTTGTTATAGAAATTTTGTGCGATGGTATGTCACATGGTATTCTCTCTTTAGAGGTTCGCCTGGATTCCCGGTTAGTAGTATGTCAGCTGGATGATAGTTACCGCTTGTGTGATCCTACTTTACTTCGACGATTCCTACGGGTACGTCTTTTAGAACAACAGTTTGATTTTATTACTTATTATCACATACCTAGGAGTTATAATTATGTATCTGATGCTTATGCTAATTTCTTTTTAGCTTTCAAGTTATCACATAACTAAAGAAAATAAAACCATATCATCAATGTACAAATTGTAATATAAGCAAAGTCAAAGATCCCTGTTTTATATATATTTCAAAAAATATGGTGTTTATAGTACAAAATTGGGGCTAACACCGTCAATACACATATAAATCCGATCCTAAAATATCCACAACATCTACGCCTGTGGCTCCGGATGTGTTTCATGATAACAAACTACGGCATTTGCGAGATGCCGAAAGAGTTGCACCCAAGATTTGGGGACATCAACCACTTGTCATTGCATGGATTCTGGTAGATCCTCTACTTGAACCATCAAAATCCTTTGAGTCAAACGAGACAGGTTTCCTTGCACGTTTTGAAGGACTCTCTCAGCTTCTCCTCCCACTGCCTCATCTCCCTTGTGCCTCCAACGATGTTGGGGAAGACCGTCTGGCCATCGTGGACCCACTTCTACATCACAAAAGTGTCTAATTAGTACTTAAGCATCATCTAAAAACATTTTTGTTCACTATACAAAAAAAAAATAAAAAATGAAATATTTAAAAAAAATTGACATACCTATGTCCCTGTAGGTGGTCCCTAGTGGGAGTGGCATGTCAAGCTCCCCTCCGAAGTCGATCCCTACATAGGGATAGTCATCCAGAGTAATGACATATTGCCTCCACCAATAAAACAAATCCTTGTTGTAGGGTGTGGGAACCCTAACTCCCCCCTTCCGTCTCATTACCTCGGTCCACCATGCCTAGATCGCGAGGCCCGCTCAAAATAATATCGACTCTAGGTCCCAAACCTGAAACTCACTAGAAGAAAAAACTGCATAAGATAGAGGCAAGCCTGAAGTTCCTCTTGATACCCTATTTGCACTCTGTCAATTGGCTCTTCATATTAGCCAATAGTGAGGTACACCAATAATATAATGTGGGTCTCAAGCACTCTACAACATAAAACATGAGCGACCCTAATGCCTAGTGAAACGAAGTTGATCCTATGATCCTAGTCAAGACGAGGACAACAATATTGAGGTTGAGATTGTTTAACACTCACATGGGGAGTTGACTCTCGACCTTCAGGGTCCCTGCTACACAATGAGCATCTATGTACTCCTCTATTTTAATACCGCTCCCAGCTCCCTGGGATTTGAGGTTCACCACCTCACCCCATCATGATAACCCAATCAAAAAGTATATATCATCTACTTCAATCCTCCATGGTTTCCCATCGAGTTTTAAGCTTTCACTATCAGGGTACCAGTAATCCACAAGCATCTCAAGCCACCTAACTTGGGTCCTCACCCATTTGAGTGCCAAAAATTTATATAAGCCACATCTTTTCAAGGCCATTTGAGCCCCCAGATCTCTGTCCATAGCAGCATTTACCTCCTTGTTCTCCCTTTCCATCCATTCTATCACAATCCTGCCAGATAAAAGTCAAATTTTGAGTTAGCAACCATAGAAATCATTGATTACAAACTTGTACGTGGGATGCTTCATTTATGGTCACATATAGGGATGAGTATATGCACCCTATATTTTGAACAGTCATGTATAACCTCACATATACGCGACTCGATGAACGATAGCCCATGTACACTGAGTTACCCAAGTTGTGCCCTAATTTAATCAAAATTTGAAACAAAATTTAAAAATTTAATCCACTAGAAAGGAAGAGGAGGAGAAGAGGAATTACCTGGTCTAGACAGTTTCTGATTTCGTCGCCTGACACTCCCGCAATCACCAGTTGAATATCGAAGGTAATTTGGTCCAATTTTCACTATTTTAGTAAAACGTGAAAATGACATAGTAATTTTCTGTTTTGTTACTATTTATAACAATTTTTACCCACTTTCTATAGTTTTGAGTCATTTTTTCACCTAATGGACTAATACAACAGTGGATTGAGTTGGTTTTTGTAGTTTTTTCCAGGGATTCTTGTGTATTTCAACGTTATGTTGACCGTTCATAACAACAAGCAGGTATTTTCATTACCCAACATATAGGATAGGTATCCATTCCATCATGCATTTTTGCATTGTCTTATAACTGTCACTTTTATGCCTTAGGTACAAACCCATTTGCTGTGACAAAAAACCCTCCATTTGCTATAAGATGTGTTTTCTTCAAGTAGTAGAGACTTACCAAACATGGGTGCCCTAGTTAGATCCTCTGCTTCATTTGGTGATCATGCAGAGTTCTTTCGATAGGATCGGGTGTCCCTTATAGCTAGTACATGAATTTATGTTGAGCCTCATTTCTCACTCATAAACATGCTACCCTATACATAAAGGACTCCCAACCGAGTTTAATTTAATCTCTTTTCCAAATCGCCTTCAAAAATAAAAAATATTGCCGAGTGAACTTGACTCTTTCACACTCATAAATTGGATTTGAAAGGACATCTATTTGGCACAAGTTTATCCCTTTTTCACACCAAATAGACTAAAGATCATAAAAAAAGACATTTTGTGGCATTAAGTTGTGATTTCATCTCATGCTCCTGCTTGCAGTATTGAGCCTATAGTCGGTTCTCGCTTTGTGCTATAAACCATTTTCCTTAGTAGTTTTTCATCCTCAACCAAGCAGAGCCTCATTTATATCCTTCTCAATTTGACACCCTATACCCAGGAGGGAACATTCCCCCGAGTGTCCATCTCCCACATGCATCTCCTTGCATTGAGCATAGGTATGTTCCATTGCTAGAACTTATTTTTCTTACTTGCGACACTCATTTCCTCCTCTCTATCATAGCATTCATTTGTCTATGAAAAAAAAAACGACGGGTGGGAAGGGGGTATTATATTATATTGACAACAATTGTATAGCCATTAAATAGAGAAAAAAGTTATTGATTCCATTTGTCACCATAATTTTGGGTTTGGCATGACCTTAGGAAGTTGATATCGTTACAGAGAATCTTCTCTATTGATTGGTTACTCTTCCAGTCCCTATGGATATTTTCATTGATGCCTCCTGCATCTCATGGTTTCATCATTGAGTCTATGTTGTCAGATTCTTCCATATGTCTCTTGCTCTCGTTCAAAGAAAGTCTATTAACTTGTGTCGACCATTTCTCACAACTCTTGAATTTCCATGTTGGCCATACCCTCATTTTGTCTCAGAGTCACATGATACTGTAGTCCTATCATGCACACTGGTCCTAATTTCATCATTGGTAGGTAACCTTGAATCCAATAGTCGACATTTCACCATTGGTCATTGACTGGGTGGTTTCCCTTATGTTTAATAGTAAAATATCTATTCACACAATGGGATTCTTGCAGGTCATTGGATTTCATTAGCCTTATTGGTGGTTTCCTCTCCTTTTTTAGCAATTTTCCTCATTGGATTCTATTCAGAGGGTCTTTTTCATGTACTGCTTGCATTTGGCACACACGAAAGACACACAGGGTCATTGGTTCGTGAACATGTTCTTTGTCCGATTTCCTCCAAATCATGACTCTTCTACTTTGTACCTCGTGTTGAATGAAAAGAGATGCCTTAATGATCTCCTTTCATCAGGTCTCCGTCCATCAACTTCAGCTCATTTATTCTGGAAACAAGACCTAGAGTCTTATGAGTACCTTGAGGCTTACAGTCATTAGTGGCAGGTTCTCTTTCCATTGACAATTGGGAATACAACAATGTCTCTTGATCGATGGATTCTTTAGATGTTTAACCCAAAATCCTTTATTCACACTTGCAAGAATGTACTTGGTTCCTTGATACCTACTTTCATCATCAGTAGGTTGTCTCACGTTTGTTAACGGTATACCCCAATGACCAGTAATCAAACGATGTCTCATTGTGTTCAACCTCAACTCCTTTATTCACATGATGTATACTTGCACCTTTGGCGGATGGTGTAGAATACTTGAAGACACCAGTATGTGGCCAGAACTTTCCTAAGTTGTTGATTCCTTTTCATTGGAACAATACCTATATGACTTCAATGATCATGGGAGATCACATTATACTCCATTGTATATAGATATCTTCAGATTTATTTTGACATTGGTTCTATTGGGCCTTGTTCATGACTATGATAGCCTTTGTCATGTAACCTCATTTGTATTCACCTATTCATGGGCATAGACAATTGTTTGGTATATTTTCACATGGGTTTGCAGTGTAATTCAAATTGGTAGCCATGTATGCAAAGTCAATTCAAAATGTAATGAGAAACTAGTTCTTCCATCTAGTTCCTCATCACTCCACTTATGGGTTGTTTATAATTTATTTAGGCCATCACAGATACACCTCTGACCTCACACATTAGAGGGTATCTTTTATAGAAATATTTGCCTCACCCTATGCAATCTTGCACAAAATTCCTTTTCCATTTCCCTATGCAGACTTGTCATCCATTTTGGAAAATCCCAGAGCTAAAAATACATTTTTTTCCACATATACGCGCCTTGCCTACTATACAACATGTGTATATGCATGATTCACCACTACATCCCGTGTACATCGGGATTTGTGCCCAAAAATGAAAAATGAAGTCAGGTTTCCATGTCACGACAAGAGATCTGTGATCCTTGGCCTTCCGTATAATGAAAATGTTCTGAATCAACCCTTCAGTTCCATTTGAAGGATATAAATGGGACAATTCCGAGCTATGGAAAAAAGGAGAAAGAATTCAACTTTGAGAGAAAAGTTACTCTGGAGAAATTATTTACTTCATATTGAGTCAACATCCCTTTTTCCTTTAATTCTGAACACAGTGTTCAACCCCTAAGTTCTTCCCTTATTGATTGAGAACTTCATTGTATATCTTCTATGAGCTTGCCTTTGGTGGAGGATTGAACTGTTGGAGGACCAACTGGAAGGAACTTATTTTCTCGGTTCCAAACCATGACAACACGGAATTCTATAACATTTTCACTTCTGTTGATCATATTTTAATAGAAATACTATTTTCCCGTGCAATTGATATCTTGCAAATATTTGAATTATTATTCCATGGGCATATTTGTCATGTTTTTTAATGGATTATGCTATTGAATGTGCTAACAACATTTATTATCACCATATTCTTTCTTTGATTGGTTGTTTAGAACTAGTTGCAGGTATATTGCTTTGGGTCAAATGTTGAGCGGTGGACTTCATCAAACATATGGACGAGGTAGGCCTTTTATCTTGTTTTGCTAGAATATTTGTTTACATAGCATACTTGAGAATATAGTTTATTTCTGTAGTAATTTCCTTATGTTGTGGTTTACCCTAGCCATAGATATATTTTCCTCGTAACAAACATCACACAATACCTCATCGTTGAAGGGTTGTATGTCGTATAAAAATTGATACTGTTGGCTAACACATAGATCTCATCCCTAGCAAAGCCACTCGATGTTGTATGGTTGTGGGTGTGGTGTTGTCGATAATACCAACTATTTGATGGCCCATGCTGAGATGAGGTTCTTTTGTCTTTCACTATCAACAACATAATGCAACGGGGTCCCCTTTACCCACATTTGTGAATGAAAAATATGCTCCCCCTCTTCAGGATCTACTAGTTATTTTGATTGAATTGTTGTGGTCACGACAATAGTAGTGGGGTCTGTGTCGATGATCTATATTCTCAGTTTTGATCGGAAAATCCACAGTGTAGTCATTAGATTGAAAATCTAATGACTACACTGTGGCTTTTCCGATCAAAACTGAAAATCCCACCCACAACAATCTCACTCATCAGATCTATATTCTACCATTATTTTCTGAATTAGGTTTCAACTCCTTTTCTTTGATATTGGCCACAAATGATTGTTTTGAGCGACATTCATTAGTGTTTTTCCATGGGATTTTGTGGAAATCACACCACTTTCCAATGTCCTTCTTCGTCTTTTCGTTACCCTTATTTTCATGTGGCTTGGACTAGTTTTCTAGAAGCTGGTTGTTATGGTTGTCTTTACCATACTTTGGTTGTTGTGGATTTCCAAAACTGAACTTCCGTTTGTTCTGGTGCCTAAATTTCTTCTGTATTTTGACATCATATTGATAGGCAGCTCCCAGTGATGAGATATCCAGGAAATCTATTTTGGTTTGGATGTACCTATGAAGAGCCCTATGATATTTCAGAACCAGATGTTGATCAGAGTCTTTGATACACAGCTTGGTGCAAAAGGTAAGAAAACTATTTATGAACTCTGATAATTTTTGGCCCCTCTCTTGTCGGAGTGTGGTCCATCTCATGTACTCGTTTTCATAGTTACCAACTAGGTATTATTGTTCCTTAACTACATCCAGAAAAAAATCTCAAGTGGGATTGGCCAATATATTCGAGAATCCTTTGTGGAACTTTTCTCCTAGTAAGTTTCCCACCAATGTTTGACATGGGGGAGAGCCTTAAGGATTGCGAAGGTGATATTTTCCCTATCGAAAAAATTGTGAACATAGAAGTAAACTTCTATCAAATTTAACCATTTTTCTAGGGAATCCACATCTATCTCACCTTCAAATACAAAAATATCAAAATTAACTTATACCTTGAAAGGAGAGGTTCCTCAAAAGTGGTCTCTTGATGAAGATGTGTCTGTTGTTATCAACAGGCGTTGAAGGATCTGGGAAATATTCTCCATCATTTTTCCCTATGTCGGGTGAGAGCTTGCTCAAGAAACAAATTAATAGAATCTTCGGCTCTGTCAATTTTATTTTCTGCTACCATGGAGGTTTTATTTGGTGTGCAAGAGAAGTTTTCCTGAAGAGAGCCAATATCACGATCCAAGTTTCTATACTCATACCTCGTCGGGGACATGCACTGGAAAATGATCAAGAGCAGCCTGCTCTGATACCACTGATCCTGATTATTTTTGGAACAAAATGAGAGAAGAGATATAATAAAGAACTTTACGAAGATATATAATATATCCAATAATATAACATAGATATATCATATATATAACCATATACCCAAAGATACAGTAATACACAATTTCTATTAATGAGTGGAATGTACAAAACTATATAAATACATAGTGAAAGACTCGCTAGAACGGTGGCAGCTTATCTCTGAGAAGATATGTGATGGTTGTTGGGTATGTGTTATATTATTTTCATGAGTATTAGTGGCACGTGTGTAATGCCCATATCATTCTAGGCATTAATTTAATTTCATAACAATTCATTTTCTAAACGGAGATAACGATTTCACAGCATATATTTATTTTCTCAACAACAATTTCGGTAATTTAGATTTATCACAGGGT
>SNQJ01S0005446.1:51435-116312 GCA_010110895.2 Picea sitchensis | reverse complement strand
TCAATAAAATTAAGTTATGACTTCTCTTTTCCGTGCTCAATAGCTTGGATACCCTACTGTATCATGTATTAGTCACAATTAGTCCACTGAACGTGTATCTCTTATAGGTTAAGCGTGGCTAGAGTTAACACTCCAGGTTTCGGTCCTTAGGCTCCAGATTTCGAACTAAGACGCTCTGATACCATATGTAATGCCCATATCATTCTAGGAATTAATTTAATTTCATAACAATTCATTTTCTAAACGGAGATAACGATTTCACAACATATATTTATTTTCTCAACAACAATTTCGGTAATTTAGATTTATCACATGGTAATAACTTTCTGGTAAAAATGAGATAAATGCATAACTTGACCAATACCTAATACTGATGCTAATTTCTGCTGCCTTGTTGCCTCTGCTCCTGCTGATGCATAGATTAACCCTGCCACAAACAAGCAAATAACTGCCCAAAACTACTGTCCTCCCTGCCAACTAGGAAAACTACCTAGCTCCAGGATATCTACGGATATCCTGGCCCTCCGTGCCCAAAACCTTCAGCAACTCGATGCCTCCCTAGATCAAGCCACAGTTCAGAACACTTTGTTCCTTGCTTATAGCAAGACAACAGTCCACAAAATACCACAGGCTCACAACCAATACAGTAGTGTACAGAAAGTTGCTACTCACAGTAGATACCGTGGTGCAGAACTCTCTGCTCACCACAGAATACAACAGTTCATCACAAGACACAGAGTCTAGAGGCCCTCTGCTCACCCAACACAATAGTTCGCAGCCAAATATCACAGTACGCAGAATCTCTCTGCTTCCGGCAATTACAGTGGTCCTGAGCTCGCAGCCCCGCAGCATCCATTCCCGCCGAATGGCCTGCACATCCCCCTCTTCCTATCCCTTATCCCTCCCTGCCACCTCACGCAGTAACTCTACCACCAACCCCCTCCATGCATCCTCCGACCTGCCTCCCCCAATAAATTTTATTTCCTCGGGATTTATGGGCTCCCGCACCGTGCATACGCAACCCTGTGCATACGTAACTATGTTCTTATCTCCATTCTTACTAACTGTCTTTTAAATTGGTTTATCTGATCATTGAATGCAGTCTGCAATCAATGTTATTTTATTAACTGTATTTCTTCCTTAATTAAAACGTGCTTAATAATCTTTAATCATTTATCAGTTTAGGGGCATTACAACGTGCCTCTAGAAACGTGTCACATATTTAGGTGGTTTTTTGGCACATGGTTTTTGCCGATAGTTTTCTATTTCCAGTTAATGAATTAGGGTTATGGACTAATCCAGGTCACTGGGTTAGGGTTTTGGATGTCATTGTATCCTATATGTATATTGTATTGTAAACAATGTATCACACATGAATGAATATAGAATATGTTGGTTTTCTCGGTTTGGGTTTCTAGGGGAAAAATCTTTGTGTAATGTTTGTATTTCTCATTGTATTTTTTTTGTTGTTTTACTGAATATCTGTTTGCAGTAGATATTGTACAAGGTTAAAATCTACAATGGCTAGGATAATTCATAAGAATATGATTATGTTTAAAGTGAGGATCCAAATTCCTTTTTAACATAATGAAAATCCAAAACCCTAATTCCGGAATATGAAAGGCCAAAAGGTCTATGGTCCCTCATGGGGGTAGTTGATATGTCAACTTCCCGAGGGCGCAAATTTTGCATATGAACTTCATTTAGGGTGTTCAATACCTCATCGAAAAGGTTTATTAGATAAGTAAAACATTTTTTTAGGATCAAGGCATGCCAACGGTAACCACTGTCCTCTCAAAAGTCCAAAAAAACGTCATTTAGGGCATCAAAATGGCCCTAGAAGTTTGGGACTCGAAAAACTGTAGAAAACTTCCAAAATGGAAATTTTTTCTTTGAGCCAGTGGAATAGGTGGGTGTCCACCTATATCCATCTATATCATCACCTCTCCACAATGCAACATATGCAATGAGTGTGGTCAACACTCCCACACTCCTCAAAATGTCTCAATAATATTTCAAAATTGCTCCAAGTAGAATGAGTCACCTCAAAGAATTTCCATGCTTTGGCACATTTGAACAAATACTCCTGCCAATATCAACGAATGACCCAATGAGATATCAAAGTCATTTCACAATCATCCACAAGTCACCAAGGTATTCTCTGCCTCATCCAATGTCTCATACAAAAGGCAAGGAAACACCACCCAAGTAACTTGGTATGCATTATTCCCATTCAATTTGACAACTGAAAATCCTTCATTGACTTCTCTGCAGATTCCATACTTATCCTAGAACATAAATTCCTTGAATATTTTTCAAGCATCCAAACTATGACACCATCATCATGACTTCTCAAGTCATGGCATGACCTTAAAAAGATGGCTAAGTAACCCACACACCAAGATACCTCATCCAAGAGTTAGGTAATTCCTTAAGTCACCTCCATATTTTCATCCAAATCTACCTAAATCCACCACAAGACTTGTCCAATTACGTCACCCAAATCTCTCTTCACATTCTTCAAAGGCAAGGCATCCCAACTGCTACATCATTTATTTGAATCTGCACCACTTGAGTCACCCTCAAGTATGCCAATTTCAATTGCAAAGATGAACTACACTTGAACCAACAATTCATTTTAATCGCCTTTAAATAACTCACCATAATACTTAGGAAGTGCAAGAAATCTGACCCAACCATACACTTCCAACAACATCCTTGGATACAACCATGATTTAATTCTGTTGTCCTGGGCCTACACTTGCGCAAGACACTTAATATCCACCTCAAATTCCCTCAATTACCATTCACAATTGTACAAACCTGCATAGAACCTTTGTTTTGATACAATACTGAGTCCATCCATCAACTTCAAAAATACATCTAAGTCTGAAACTTCTCATGCAACCCACCAAACCCATCTCTCATCTCCTGCCATCTCTGCACCTTGAATTCTTTCTCTTCGAGGTACCATGCACACACTTCTTGGCCTTGTTTGAAGAATTTTTATTTATTATTCCTATGATTCACATGGTTCCTCTACATCCTACCTAACAATTGTATCTTTGAGTACAACCTACTAGTGATAATTTACTTCAAACAATCCTTTTCAATGGGTAGTGTAAGTGGGAATTCTTTGGCCTTGGAAAGATTGAACCACATGAAATTTGTCTTTCGACATGTCACATTTTAGGGTATCTTATATATGTACACAAAATTTCATGTTACCTTATGCCCCCATTTATCACAACCATTCTATACTGGGTGTTTCATGTAGTTCCATTGAATCAATTTTGTGGTCAGTTGTTGGACATTAATAAAAAAAAAATATTATTTTATGTTATCTAAAGGAGAATCATTTTCCTTAACAATAGTTATATTTTAACCAACCTCTTCATATTTTATAATTTTATAATCATGGTTGTGCTAATCAAATGATTTCATTATGGAAAATGTGTTTATGACATTGTTACAAAAATTAGGCAAAAACATGATAAATTGATGGTAGAGATAACACTGCAATATAATGTAATTTTAAAGATAAGGTTATCATACATTGAATACATAGTACACACACATAGAGAGACTAAATATTTGTTGCACATGTATGTTAAGAAATATTTATATGGTAACTATATAGCGAATCACAAACATATTACAAAATATTGTTGTACATCTGTATATATGGTAACTACAAGCATACTCACATAAAAAAAGACCAGTCAATAGACTTGGAAAGAGGTTGGATGAATCAATAATCATGGTTTGAACACTATAGAATATATATATATATATATGTGTGTGTGTGTGTGTGTGTGTGTGTGTGTGTGTGTGTGTTTAAGCACATTCTTAAGCCAATAAATCTCTCTATAACTAGTTTTGTATTGTTCTAGCCCCACATTCAAACATTTACTTTGTTTCCAACATCTTCAACTTTCAATTATGCACTATCATCTCTATTTAACACTTCTTTAATGCTTAAATTTATTAATATATGTTACAATTGGTATAAGAGATCATCTACAGTAGTTGGAGTTGGATGGGATCAAAATATAGATGACATTGTTGTTAATATTATGTTATGAAAATACTAACATCTTACCTTGACATTGTTTTCATAGAGAAAGAGAGACATAATAAAAAAACATCATGGAAGGTTCACGACACATACAAGGAACTTGGAGTAATGAGGGGATATATGTGGATACTTATGCAGAGATAGCGAAGACTATGAGATTATGAGGGTGGAACTTCAAAGTTGCAGAGAAGATATTGAGAATATTATTTAATCTCAATAGAAACATAATGAATTGACTATTTCTTTATTACGAAGCTTGATGGATATTCAAAAAAACATGCATCAAAGGTAGATATAAAGTAACAATTGTAAAAATCCTTCAATAAAGAGGTCTCTTAGGATCAAGACTCAGGCCGCTTAGCATATCTCTTAGTGATCTCTTACTGCTTGTGTCTTTCTAAGTTTTACTATACTTTCAAAGTTTCTATGACCCATCCTTCTATGTCATAACTGCCTTTTGTCTATTTTTAACATACAACACTTTTCTCCTTCGACTTCATTAAGAATTTATACATTGCTTGGGTTATGTCTCCATTTTCCATCAATATTCTTGAACCTTCTTTCCTTATTTGAAATCCTTTAAAATCAAATCTGAGGTTGTAACCTTGATCAAACATTTGACTCACGCATAGAATATTGTGTTTTAACACTTTAACACACAAGACCTTCTATGTTTTAGTATTTCCATTATCAAGACTAACGGTACCATTTCCAACTATCCTTCCAAATGCATTATCCGCAAAGGTAAATTTTCCTCCTTTTAATTCCATTAGAATGAGAAATTTGTTATGATCCCATGTCATGTGTTTTGAACATCCACTATCAATGTACCATTGGCTTCCTTTGTCTTGAGCATACATTGAAAGTCTACATTCCTCCTTCTTTTGTTATTATTTCTTCCTTTTCCACACTTTTATGTATTCTTCTCTACGTTTGGTAAGACCATATTAATCTTTGTTTTGTTTAGGATACTTTATTATGTTTATTCTATAGTCATGTGTTTTTTTCCCGTAGTTATTTCACTTATAACATTCAATATCACAATTAAGTAGAAGACCTAATGAGTTGTAGTTTTTGTTAGCAAACCCATGAGAGCTTATGTTTTTCTTTCTCACATAATCATTCTTCGAGGTTTTATAAGAACCTATATTTCTATTTCTCATGTGATAACTTATTGCATAAGCTCTACAATCTATTACTTTATGACCAAAATTATTGAAAGAAAAATAATAGCCAAGAAAGAGATTTTTGTACCAGTTTGTGAAAGGTCTTGTTGGTTGAGCAACGCTTCTGAACTCATTCTTGTGAGAAGAATCAAATTTTTGTTAGTCATTATTTCCTTTTGTGTTATTGATTTCAATGTTTATGGAGCCTTTGAGAATATTGACATAGCTTTTAGCATTTTCTTCATTTTCCTTTTCTAATGGCTTCATGACCTTAGTGCTTGCATCTCTCTCGTGGGTGTTTTGTTTTCTTCATAGCCAATAAATGTATTCATGAATGGTGACCTATGGCAACTGAGAATATAATTATCTAATATTTCAGTACTCTTTCCAAACTTCAAGATTCTATTCAACTGATCAATTGTTTTCTCTAGTTCATTTCTTAAGGAAATTATTTCAACTTCTAGTTTCTCACAAATTTATTCCTTTTCTTTCCGTTGAATTCTCACCACTTCTTGAATCCATTTCTTGTATTTTAATTGAGTCTTCAGGATGATAATTGACTTCTCTTTTTCTTCAAAATCACGATCCTTCTTTTCATGTTTCTACAATTTCTCCTCCTGTTGTTTATTCTTTCCCCTGATTTTGTCACTTTCTTCTAAAACCCTAACAAGTTCTGCTTCAAGATTCACTTCTCCATCAATCTATTTGTTTTATTAATATGATTTTCATTTATGTTTGTCTTCATTTTCTTGATCAATAGATCTTTTATCCATGGATATGAAGAGAAATTCCTCTTTCTCAATATTAGAAACATATCCATCACTTTCTTTAGATGAGTTATTGTCCTCTCTATAGTAAAACTCCTTCTTATTAGTATATTTTCCTCTTTTGTGTCTATAAGGTTTTCTTTTTTTATGTTATTCATTATCATTATTTTCCTCATCTACACTATCTTCCCTTTTTTTATATGGAAATTTAGCAACAAAATGTCCTACTCTACAACAATTAAAACATTTGAAGTGTAGATTACCTTTGTATTTATGAGATCCTCTTTTTATCTTTCTCACAAATTGTTCTTCTTCTGTATTTGATTCATGGATGGAAAAATCATAGAATTTTTTCCTTTTGTCTTCTTTTATGCTTCAAAAGTTTCTTTCTCCTATGTTGGATTTTTTTTTTCTATCCTCATCTCATATGTAGTGAGAATCCCATGCAACACATCCATCATCAGTTTCTTTGGATCCTTCATTTCTTCAAGGGAAGAGACCTTGGAATCAAATATTAAGGGGTTCTTACCTTTGCATATTTTTCATAAACATTGGTTCTTGAAACTTCTCACCAATTCTTCTTGTGGTGTTGACAATTTCATCCACTCAAAGGAAACAGGTTTGAACATTTTATTCATCTTCCATTTTCACACTCTCAAATTATATTCTATGAGTTTTGAGATTTTCCTTATTCACCTTGTCATCAACTTCAAATATGTTTTGAATACTATCCCAAATATCTTTTTTGAATTCAGAATGCATCACCTTGAAAAATTATGATTCTGATAGACTGCACAAGATAACATTCATGTTTTTTCCATAATGTTCACTAGCCATCTTCCCAAAATTGTCTCTTGGTGGATATTTTTGGGTTGTATACCCACTCACGAATGATTGTCAAATATATGAAAAAAAAAGATCCATTAGATAAGTCTTCATATATATACTCTAGAATTTGTAGTTTGTTCCATCAGGAAATGGAGCCCTATTTGTGGAGAAACCTTCTTAACTAGCCATGTGTTCTCTTGAGATCTACCTTCAATCAATTAGACTATTTCTGAAGGATCCCTCTATGATACCAATTGTTGAACTAATGGTTATACTGAGGGGAGGGGTGAATCAATATATTATTCTTTTTAATTTATTTAACCATTCATAAATCATTCATTAGCACATATCATCAATCATTAATTACCATATATAAAATCACAATGCATAGAGTTTAACGTGGAAACTCTTGCGGGAGAAAATGAAAAAAAGTTATCTTTATAAATATTTATAGGCACCAAACTATTGTTACAAATATTTTAGGAACCAACCTACTTGAGAAACCAATCTCTTCAATTGAACACCAACTCAACAAGATATTGTGTAGGAACCAACCTATTGGAGACACCAATCTCGTCATCCGAGCACCAACTTAGTAAGACCTATATAGGAACCAACATAATATATTTATACACAAAGTACTTCTGACTTCACATGCATGCTTGATACTTCATGGATTACATATCAACATCATACCCTTAACGTTCATCCTCCAATGCCTCTCTTTTATTCATACCCTAGACATAGACTCAAACATTAATAATATTTAGCCTTCATTCCCTAGTGAACCTCCTAGCATCATTCCTAAATTATAATCCCAGACTTCAAGATTAAAACTTCACAATAAATCACTTTACAACATTATAGACCTTATTCATTCATAGCACACCTTAAAACTCCAAGAAAACCCCTCTTGCAAACCTTTACAGCCCAAGAATACTCTCGAGCTTATCTTTTGCACCTTAGATATATTTTTTGCACCTCAAACTATATCTTATTCTATGCACCTTAGATATCTTATGTGCACCTCAAATGCACACATCTATCCTATACTTATAGTTTTTATTTTCTCACTTTTAGGGATGACCTGTAAAGACTGGTTGGGTCGAACTAAAGTTTCTATTGGGTTGTCTGAGAGAAAAATTCATATATCCTCATTTTTCGGGATTTATAGAGAGTGCCACATACCATTGGAAGGTATAATAATAATATTTCTAACCATATATCTTATGCTCCCATTTGAGATAGGTATTTGGATTAAAAATGGATTTAAGGTTAGGGTACCCAAAATGAGCATTAAAAATCCAAAAAAAATATTTCCAACAATCTCCATTTTGAAATATTTATCTTGTACATCTGTAGTCCCCCCCCATCTTTAACATCAATGAAAACAGTATTTACAACAAATATATATCAATGGATTTCATTATAGGTTTACCAAAATCAAAAGGTAAAGATTCCACTTTTATGGTAGTGGATAAACTCACGAAATATACACATTTTTTTGGAATTCAAAGTACATATATTGATATTCAAGTGATAGAAGTGTTGGTGATGGAAATTCATAGACTTCATGGGTTTCCTAAAGTAATATTAAATGATAACGATCCAAAATTCAAAGGATTTTTTTAGAAATAATTATGGAAGATGAGTGGAACAACACTAGGTATTATTTCAGTATATCATCCACAAAAATATGTTCAAATGACATGGGTTATCCACTTAATGAACCCATGACATAGCATGTTAATTCGTGGGATATTAAATAATACCCCTAATTTAACTAGATATTGAAAAATGTGTTGAAGATGATTTTGTTTAACCCCCCCTCCCAATACATCTATCCAATCAATGAAACCTTATTTTTACTAGATATCCCTTATTTTTACCAAATACCCCTTTTTATACCCCCCTAATACCTAAAACCCCCATGTTCCCTACATCACCCTTCCCAATACCTACAATATATTGAATCTATTTTTCATAATTTAAAATCTCTTTTTATGAATGAACATGACAAGATATTGTTCAATAAGGTGAAGCCCCATGTCAAATGGAAATAGTTAAAAAATGTTTAGAGGGTTATCTATGTTGTTATTCTTTTGGAAAACAATCTCAATGGGTGAAGTAGCATCCTCTAGCAGAATAGTGGTATAATACCACATATCATACATCTACTAAGATTTTCCCATTTGAATCCCTTTATGGATATGTGGCTCCTAGTATCTCATACTTTTTGCAAGAAAAATCCAAAGTGTAGGAAATAGAGTCACATATGAAGAAGACTAAAGAAATTTGACTATTCTTAAGGAAAGCCTTCAAATGGCATGAAACATGATGAAGAAAAAAGTAGATCAACATTCAAGTTAAAGACAATTTGAGGAGGGTGATTGGGTTTTTCTGACATTACAACTTTATAAGAAATCTATTCTCAACCAAAAGAAGAACCATGATTTTTCTCAAAAATTTTATGGACTGTCCAAGATTATTCTTAAGATTGGACAAATGGCATATGCCTTAGATTTTCCTTCCTTTCACATTCATAATGTTTTTCATGTATCTTGCCTAAAAATGTTTTTGGTACAAACTATGACAGTGCAGATAGAACTTTGATATTTATATGAAGAAGGGAAGTTGATTATTGAAGACAAAAAATTTATAGACCGACATTCTATATCTATTTGGAATAAAATCATTATGGACTAGCTAATCAAGTGAATAATATTGCCCTAGAAAAGTTACACGGAAAAATGAATAGTTCATGAAGAAACACCCTCAATTGCAAGATTTGAGGATTTTTTTTTTTTAAAAGAGAGGGGCTATGTTAAGGCCACTAAGGGCCTATGTTATGTCCCTAACGCTCATTTAATATTAGTTTATTAGTTATGGTTAGGTTGGCTTAGGGCAGGTTACACCATTCTCAATTTATCTCCTATTTATAATAAAGTAGATTCATTTGTATAGGCATTTCATATTGTCTTGTGCATTGAATATATTGTAAAAGGATGCCCCCTAAAATAGATTATTAATTACCTATTTTTTGACCTAAAATAGATTATTAATTACCTATTTTTTGAAATTTTGTTCATAAGAGAGAGATTAAAATGGGAAACAATTTCTAACCTTCAAAATTTTATTACATGCATTAATAAAATCCTTAATAAATTTATTGTTGAGTACTTTTCATAAGATCTTTATTTTCTACATCACTAAAAGGTGGTTTAATGATTCATGAGGATTTTTCCTCCTAAAGAAACATTTTCTTTCCTCCCCACCTTCTAAACCAATAATTCTTTGAGTAATTTTATAAAGGTAAAGATGTGAGGATATGTACACAAATATCTAATGAGTACCATGCATTTTCCCTGCACCAAGAATTAGATGTGCCCTCACTATCATGAGAGGAAAGATGTGATGTTTCCTCTTCCATTTTAACTTTGTCTCAATCCATTATTCAACTTGTTTAACCACACCAAGGTAGAGTATGTCATGTTGTGTGGTTGAGTACCCTTCTTGGATATTTCTTTGCATCCCACACTGTCACGAGACATATGATTCACACCTCCATGCCAACCAAACATAAGAGGACACATGAAATATGATTCACACCTCCATGCCAACCAATCATAAGAGGAAACATGATACCTATTTCTGACAACCTCAAGCATAAATCAAAAGTTACAAAATGGTTGATCAAGGTTGTTACATATACTTATTAAACCAACTCAATCACGAAATAACAACTAATTATCCTTAATGAAATCGATAAGGAATTGGTTGAGGTGAAGGTTATGGGGGAACATGGTTGTGTTCCCGTAATGATACTTTATAGTGGATTGGGTTGATAAAATCCTTATCTTGATCATTGTTCTAGACCAAACTTAATACTTTGTAAATTAGAGCATACCTTGTGGATTCTCACACATCATAATTGATTATGGAATTAACATATTTTATATATTGGCCAGACATGGATGGCTACATATTGCTCCAACTCAAGACCAACGCACTATTGGAAATATTAATTACAAGTCGGTGAGCTTTAAGTCTCTACCGATATGCCAATTATTCAGTCAATCGATCAATATGCAAATACAAATTCACAAGTTTACAAAAACTTTGTTTTGTCAATCGGCAAGTAGGGGTCTTATTTAATGAAGTTGATCTTAATCTTTCTTGAGTATAGTTAATTAGATAGAATTCATTCGAATTTATTTTTGTATTAATTATTTCAGTTAGTCTTACTTCTACAAGAAGTCTTAGTTTCATCTATATATGTCTGTGTCTGTAGGAAGTCAACATGTAGAGAACGATAGACACAAAGCAAATAAGAAGCAATGATAGTTGAAGGTGTTCGAATAATTCTCAGAGCTCAAGCTCTCTATGTGTGAATTATGTAAGTTGTAGAAGTTTGTCAAAAAGTCATTAGAGCAGTAGGTCATCACAATTATTGTATTTTGTATTAGCAAGCAACACTGAAGTTCTTAATATCAAGTATTTTGTGTGTTGACAAGTTATGTTGTATAAATGAGTTTATATGCTAAATATAGAACGATGTTGTTTATGTGTCAAGAAATTATTTTATCAAGTGTTTTATCACAACGCCCAGTATATTGAGCAGCTTAGCCACTGCATTGTAAGTCCTAAGAATTCAGTCACAAAGTTTTGTGGCATGCAATATGTGTAATTGTGTTGCGCATAATTGTCTATGTGCTATAGATCCAAGATCTGGTATCATAGTAGTTTTATTAGAGTAGGTTGATCAGAGAAAGGTTTATCAAAGTAATTTTCAAGAGAAGTAGCTATGTTGTCAGGTAAAATATGGCTTCTACTCCAAATCTCCAACCTCCCACTTTTACAGGAAATAATTATGAGTTATGGTATTTAACCATGAAAGCATTATTTCGGGGTAAATATGTATGGGAAATGGTTGAGAATGAATATGTTGAATCAACATATCAGGAAGCGTACAATGCTCCCACACAAGCTGAGAAAGATGCTTTGAAAGGTCAAAGGAAGAAGGATGGAAAGGACATATTTTACATACATCAAGCCATGCATGAGAGCATACTCACAAGATTTGCATCAACAAAGCAATCCAAGGAGGCATGAGACATATTACAAACTTCTTATAAAGGTATGGACAAAGTCAAGACTTCAAAACTACAAATTATTAGAAGATATTTTGAAACTGTGTCAATGAAAGAGACATATTTAGTAGATTCATTTTATACCCATGTTATTACCCTGATAAATCAGATTAAGTCTCATGGAGAAATCATATAGGATACAAAATTTGTTGAGAAGGTACTTAGGAGTATTCCTCCTAAATTTGATACCATTGTTGTGACTCTAGAAGAGAAAAAAGACCTGAGCTAGTTTAGTCTAGATGAATTGCAAGCTTCCCTCATTGATCATGAACATAGATTAAATAGGTCAAATATGCCATTAGAGAATGCATTTTTCATGCAATCATCTCAAAGACGTGAAAGAGGAAGGGGAGAGATAAATATAGAGTAAAAGGAATAAATTATTCTAGAGGTGGATGCAGTAGTAGTCCCACAAATACTAGTGGAAGAGGTCAAAAACCAAATACTAGTCAGCCAAGTGGTCAAAGAACTCATAAATCAAAGATTTAGTACCATTACTGTAAAAAGTATGGACATTATGCATATGAATGCATAAAGAGATAGTATAATCATAACAAGAAATGTCAATATCAGTCACACAACACAAATAGTCCCTCCAGGCCTATATTTATGGTGTACGTTGAAACAATACCTATAGTCTCACCAATTGAATACAATGTTTGAGAAGAAAATCCATGTGACATATGGTATTTAGATTCAGGCTATAGTAACCACATGACATGAAACTTAGAGTTGTTTTCTAGTTTCGATAAGTCAGTACAAGATAAAGTTAAACTTCGAATAGATATCCAAGTCATTATCTTAGGAAAAGGAAGCATTAACATTTTAACTAAACAAGGAGAACAAAAAGTTATGGTTGATATATATTATGTTTCTGTTCCGAAGCATAATTTGATGAGCACATGATAGTTGTTACAGAAAGGATACATAATCTACATGGAAGATAATCATTGTGTGATTATGGACAAATATCCATGAAAACAACTTATTGGAAGAATTCAAATGACAAGAAACAAAATGTTTCCATTGACATTGAAACCAACCAAGAAAAATAATACAATGCAAGCTATTGGAACAGAAAAATATGTGCAGTTAGACACGACATTTACAACAGAAAGTGTGCACAATTCCAATGAATAAAATAATGTGTGCAGTATCAATAAAGAAGACAGTGTCATATAGATGAAGGAAACGTTCCAATCTGAGGTGCATGACGATTCCTATCTATGACATTTCAGATTTGGGCATTTGAACTTTGGAGGTATGAAGTTGCTACACACAAATGATATGGTAAAAGGTTTTCCATTAATTGAGAAACCAAAAAGAATATGCGAAGGTTGTATTTTTGGAGATAAGCATAGAGAATCATTTCTAGTTGGTAGGTCATATAGAGAAAAAGATCCACTCAAAATAGTACATTCATAAATTTGTGGACCAATGCAAACTTCATCTATAGGAGGAAGTACTTATTGTGTGACATTTATTGATGATTTCTCAAGAAAAACATGGATTTATTTCCTAAAACACAAATATGACGCATTGGGTTGTTTTCAACAGTTTAAATCACTTATGGAGAAGCATAACGGTTATTACATCAAGTGTCTAAGAACTAACAGAGGAGGAGAATACATTTCAAGAGAATTTAACAAGTTTTGTAAATTTAATGGAATCTACAAGCAATTCACAATGCAGTATACACCACAACAGAATGGTGTCGCAGAAAGAAAGAACAAAACCATCATGGAGATGGTGCACAATATGTTGGTAGATAAATATTTGTTAAGTGAGTATTGGGATGAAGTAGTAGAAACTGCAGTATACATCATGAACAAATGTCTGACAAAGAGTGTAAAGAACAAAGTTCCTCAAGAATCCTGGACAAGAATGAAGCATAATGTTGCACACTTAAAAGTTTTTAGTTGTGTCGCATACACACATGTTTCAGATGAGCTGAGAAAGAAACTAGAAAACAAAGGACAAAAATTTATAGGTGATGGGTATTCTAAAGATACAAAAGGATATAAGTTGTATGACCCTATCACAAAAAAAGTCATAATTAGTCGCGATGTTCACTTTGTGGAGAATGAAGCATGGGATGAAAGTGTAGCAAAGACAGTCAAAATTATTGATGTTATGGAGCACGATGATATAGAAAAAGAGGTGGTTCAAACACCAAGTATAAGTTAGTGCAAAGTTCCTTCTACAACTATGAGGCAAATCCCACCACAAACAACTCTAGTAAGACCAACAAGTGCACAGTCTACACCTAAGGTGCACCAAACTCCTGCAAGTTGTCGGAGTAGTTCTACATCCCCAGATCCAACATTAGCAAGTCTATTTCCAAGAAAGACAAGAGTTTTCCACGACATCTATAATGAGGACACCACAAATTCATTATCTATTTTTTCTTTGTTTTCATAAATAGATGATTCATCAAATTTTGAAGAAGCTGTCAAAGATGATGTATGGGCTCAAGCCATGGATGAAGAAATTAGATGCATAGAGAACAATCAGACATGAAAGTTGGTAGATGTACCTAAAGATAAGGATGTGGTAAGTGTCAAATGGATTTATAAAACCAAGCAAGATGCAGAAGGAAATGTGTAGAAGCACAAGGGAAGGTTACTTGCAAGAGGCTTTACAAAACAACCTGGAATTGATTTCAATGAAACATTTGCGCCAATTTCACACATCGACACAGTAAGAATTGTGTTGGCCATTGTCACACAGAACAAATGGTTTGTTTATCAAATGGATGTAAAGTAAACATTTTTTAATGCACATTTAGAAGAAGAAGTATATGTGGAACAACCACAAGGCTATGAGGTTCCACGACAAGAAAACAAGGTATATAGTTTGAAGAAAGCATTGTATGGATTAAAGCAAGCGCCTAGAGATTTTTATAGTTGCATAGATTCCTACCTCATTGAGAATGGATTTCAGAGAATTGAATGTGAGCCAACATTGTACATCAAAGAAAATAAACAAGGTAACATGTTAATTGTTTTCTTATATGTAGATGATTTGATTTTTACAGGTGATTTTGGCATAAAAGAATTTAAGTCATTCATGACATGAGTTTGAAATTAATGATTTGGGACTTATGAGATATTTTTTGGGTATTGAAGTTCACATGTCCAAAGATGGTATATTTTTTTCACAATCTAAGTATGCGCATAAAGTATTGAAAAGATTCAAAATGAAAAATTCCAAGGTATCCCCACCACCTGTCATAACATGATTGAAGTTAAGCAAGGAAGATAAAGGGTCCAAGGTGGATCCCACACTGTTTAAAAGAATGGTAGGAAGTCTTATTTATCTAACAACAACAAGACCTGATATAATGTATGGAGTCAGTTTGATTTCAAGGTTCTTGGAAAATCCAAAAGAATCCCATTGAAAGGAAGGGAAGAGAATTATTAGATATGTGAATGGAACAAAATATTTTAGCATTATGTATTCTACTTCAGAAGATTTCAAACTTATTGAATACACTGATAGTGATTGTGGAGCAACATAGATGATAGGAAACCTATGGGTACACATTTCATTTTGGAATAGGTATAATATCATGGGCATCAAGGAAGCAACGCATAATGACTCTTTCTTCAACAGAAGTGGAGTACGCCACAACTTCAAGCACAACCTGTCAAGCAGTTTGGATGAGAAGAATGCTAAAATATTTGTTGTAGGAACAACACAAGTCAACTGCAATATTTTGTGACAACAATTCAACAATGATGTTATCAAAGAATCATGTGTTTCAGAAGGAAACTAAGCATATTGATCCAAGGTATTATTTTATCAGAAAATTGGTAAATAACAAAAAGATACGTTTAAAGTTTTGCAGGTCAAAAGAACAAATTGCAGACATATTTACAAAATCCTTAGCAAGAGATGGATTTCAGCGTCTGCACAGTAGTTTCAGAGTCTGCACATTAAGAGATAAATGACACTTCATGTCAATTTAAATTCTTGATGCAATTTTTTGTAATCCCACCTACCTATAATTAAGGGGGAGTGTTAGAAATAATAATTACAAGTAGGTGAGCTTTACATCTCCGTCGATTTGTCCGTGAGTCATTCAATATGCAAATACATATTCGCAAGTTTATGAAAACTTAGTTTTGTGAGTTTGCATGAAGGGGTCTTATTTAATGAAATAAAACTTAATCTTTCTCGATTCCAATTAATTAGATAGAAGTCATTCGAATTTATTGTTGTATTAATTATTTGAGTCAATCTAACTTCTATAGGAAGACTCAGTTTCATCTATATATGTTTGAGTCTGTAACTCGACATGTAGAGAGCGATAGATACACAACGAAGCAACAACGGTAGTTGAAGGTAGCCGAAGAAGTATGAAAGATCAAGCTCTCTGTGTCTGTATTTTGTAAGTTGCAGAAGTTTGTTCAGAAGTCATTGGAGCAGAATCTCGTCATAGTTATTGTATTTTTTTTTTATCTATTTCCAAGTTTTTGTTAGAGATAATGATTACAGCTATTGTAACTGTGAGTTAGTTGTTGTAACTGTGAGTTAGCCTTACAACTGTTGTAACTGTGAGTTAGTTGTTGTAACTGTGAGTTTCTAGGTTAACTATTTTTAGCTAATCAGATCCACTTTCTTAGGATCTAGATTGTTAGGAGTCGGTGATCTAGATGCTATATATGTAACCTTCATTCGTCTGTGTAATACATTCTATTATTGTGTGTTAATCTTGTGCAATGGCTTCCCTCTTGATTTCTAAGATGGTATCAGAGAAAGTACTGCCCTAACTCTCTTATGAGAGGGGCTGGAAGATGAGAGAAGAGTGATAAGTTGATTTCGCTGTAGGAGTAGATTAGGTTAGAGGGTTTGAATTTCTAAATTTTTTGTGTGTTTTGGGAGATTGTTGCGGGAGACTTTCCTTGTGAATAAAGGACCATTGCGTAGGAGAACTGACGAGGGTATCGTTGCCCAGATATTCGTTGATCAAACTGTGAGAGGTTAGACACCTGTGCATTCGTTGATCAACGAAAGTTGTGTGGAAGAAAAGAGATCCAGATCTTCTTTGGCGTTGACAACAGGGTTCGATTTTCTCTCTGTCGAAACTCTGATTCCCGCTGCAATGGGTGGACTTTATGTTCGGCAAGTGTGTGAGTTGGTTTGGTAGATTTGTTGTAGTGTTACATATAGTGTGATGTGATTTGTGTATGTTATATTATTTTTTGTTTGTAAAATTATATTGTCAAGAACCACTCAAAGAACAGAGCGATATAACTCAGGTATGTAGTTCTTGATGTTCTTTGGAGCTATAAGAAAGAATGCATAACTAGTTTGAAGTCTGTTAAAAGCTAGAGATTTTTGTTGTATTTCGGTGCTTCAAGATCATCAGTTAAGGGTTATCATTGTATTGATGAGTGTGTGTAAAAATGTCATTTTCTAAGATCGATTACTGATTGTTTCAGTATCGAGACTATTCTTCGGGGTAATTTAGAGTCGTTGATCCTATAGATACTTCAAAGTTGGTCGGAAGCGGTTGTATTTGTTCTGTATGAAGTGGTAGCTAGAAAATGATGGGAGAGAAAGAGCGTGTCTATGAAGTTCAGAGATGGGTGTAACTGCATATGAGGATCAATGAGACAGACATGACAAAATTTGTGTTGTAACCTTTTTGTTATGTTTTGTAATTTGTGATTGTAATATTTGTAATGTAAGCATTAAGAGAGGGTGTTAGAGATAATGCTTACAACTGTTGTAACTCTGAGTTAGTTGTTGTAACTGTGAGTTAGCCTTACAACTGTTGTTGTAACTGTGAGTTAGTTGTTAGTTGTTGTAACTGTGAGTTAGCCTTACAACTGTTGTTGTAACTCTGAGTTAGCTGTTAGTTGTTGTAACTATGAGTTAGCTGTTGTAACTGTGAGTTTCTAGGTTAACTATTTTTAGCTAATCATATCCACCTTCTTAGGATCTAGATTGTTAGGAGTCGGTGATCTGGATGCTATATATGTAACCTCCATTTGTCTGTGTAATACATTCTATTATTGTGTGTTAATCTTGTGCAATGGCTACTCTCTCGATTTCCAAGAGTTTTTATCTATGAGTCATGAGAGTTTAGTAACGAATTTTTGTGGTGTGCAGTATTTGTAACTGCATTACCCCTTTGCTTTCCCTTTTGCAAGGGCAAGGTGACAACTCTTTCCAATATGGGAAAAAAAATAGTTTGTTTCTTTTGTGAGCCCTTTCAATCTGAAATGAAGAGTCTAATTACAAGTTTATCGAATGACCTGTTTCCTTCCAGTTTTCCCTCCCTCAACATATTTGAATAAATTTTATTTTTGTCTTGCGTGACTCCTGATAGGAGTGCATTTTCTATTGAAACATAATGAATTATAAATTTGATATTCCTTTATAGTCTTCGATTTCTATTACTCCCGATAAGTGTGCTTATGAAGAAGACAATGGTGTATTGAAGCGAATGAAGTCCTTCATTATATCATTTAAAATTTGTTATGGTAAACACTAAACGTAATCCTCAACATAGGGCAAAATGTTTTATATTTTGACTGGAAAGAAATTTGTTTCTGTCTACAGTAAATTGATGCGCATTGCGCAAATGTTTTATGTTTTGATTGGAAGGAAGATTTGTTTCTCTCGCCACTAGTGCTTATCGGTAAATGATTGGAAAGCAAATGCTTTCTGTTTTGATTGGAAGGAATATTTATTTCTCTCGCCACTAGTGCTTATCGGTAAATTATTGGAAAAGCAAAATAAGTGAGACAGAACCTGAACAAATGACACATTTCTTGCGCATTCATGTTAACAAGTCTTCTAATGTGTTTTCTGCAATTATGAGGTCTGGGAAATTGCATTAAGACTCCTTTACAAATTCCCTTTCTAGGAAGTTAAAAAGGAGAAAACTAGAAAGTAGGTTTGGGAAATTGCATTAAGACTCCTTTACAAATTCCCTTTCTAGGAAGTTAAAAAGGAGAAAACTAGAAAGTTAAAAGTCATCGAGTTGAAGTCCTGCTTTTTACTTGGTTCAGCTCAATTTACACAGTCAACCTAACTTTATATTATAACTAAATCTCCTATGTTTTAGGATTTTTATATTATTAAAATATGTGATTTAAAGTTTTTAATTAGAATTTTTCTAAATGACCATTGTAAAAGATCTTAACCATCATTCTAACCATCATTCTTATACTTAATTTTCAAACATAATACCGATAAAAAGTAAGTATATATATATTTTTAATGATTTTCTACCCATAAATTTTAAAAAGTTTGAAACCAATTTTCTGTGTAAAATTTGTCATTAATATAATATAAAAGTGGTGTTTGAGGTCAAATCGCATTTTTGTTGGAAATGTGCTTTGAATTGTTAAATTTTTTGGTAAAGAAATGAAAACAGGAACATTACATGGCAAAGAAACGATTTATATTCCCTCGAAACGATTTATATTTCCTCCTGACGCAACATTGGAAAACAAAATGAACATTTTATTTTCGTTTGGATGCAAGCACAACAAAAAAAATTGCACATATATTGAAAGCTGTAGGTGCATAATGTTGAGATCTGATCCACATGTAAACAAAGGAAGGTGAGTTACAGCTGCATTTTAGTTAGCCATCAACTGGAAGTCACCAAAGGGTGAACACTGAGGATTGGCCTTCATTAATTTCGACACATGGTCAACAGAATACTGTAGTCTATATATCTTCTACTGGAAAGCAAACGCGGATTTCCGATAGAAGCCATAGACCAGCTAGGCCAGGTGAGGAATACAGAGAAATTAGCTGTCACCCAGCTTATCGGTGTCGGTAGTTCACGTTCAAGGGGCCATGATACTCTGTTATTTTCTTAGTTGAGATTGGGGTGTTTTTACACGGACCGATGAATTAGGATAGGGGAGTAAAATACCATTTTTCACCCTCGGAATTGAACTAAAACTTTTTGTAATTGGCCCTATATACCGTTTGTTGATAGGTGAAGTAACATTTCTAGATATAAATGTTCCCTCCGAGGAGTACTATTATTGTAAAGGGCTTTCCCACATGCACATCTGTTTAACCTAAAGTTCTAGTTACATATTTTATCTAGGACTGTTTTCCATATATTAAATATTTACAACATTTTTTTAAATTAGAAACTCCTCGGCTTAGTTGTTAGTCTATTAGATGTTTTGAGGTTTATTTAACCTCATATCGAGGTGAGTACAATTTTGATGAAATGATTCATTTAAAACTTAGCAAACATATCTGCATTTTGGTGAAGTAGATGAATGTTAGATTTTGGGATAGCATTAATTTACAACATTAAATGTTTGAACTTAGTCTATATTTATTGGATATTTATGACATACTCAAAGAGTTGAGTCCCATGCAAATTTAGAGTCTAGTTGTGGAGGATGAGTCCCATGCAAAATTTAGAGTCTAGTTGTGGAGGATGAGTCCCATGCAAAATTCATTCATGAAGAATTCATAAAGACCATGTCAAGGTCGAACATGACTAAGCCCATTCCATCATGCCCAGTCTCCATGCTTTCTTTCATATTCTTTTTCTATAGTTAGATTCTCATTTCTTTTTCTATAGTTGAATTCCCAAGCTTATGGAAGATACAAGGTGAGAACTTAGGTTGAAACAAATGAATGTTATAAGTTCCCTCTTTAACTCTTAATACAAAATTTCAATTATTATATACAATGTCAAATCCATGTACATACAATACATGCATGATAGTTTTTTACTCGTTGGAGCCACCTAATTTAAATGTAAATTTGTGTGAGTTTAAATGTAAATTTTGATGTAAGATTGAAATAAGATCTAAATTTATTTCTAAAAAAAATATGCATTTTCTTTCTTCAAAAAAATTTAATGTTATGGGAAGACATCTAAAGTTTGAAGGAAAAAGTAACCATAGTTCTTACAAGCTACCCAACACTTGAGGGAATTTGAGACACAACTCTTGTAGTCATTTCTATGTAACAAACTACTTGGGCTAGGAAAAAAACATCAAAAGCCTTCTCAACTTCACCATAGGGATGAAGAAAAACTTCTAAAGGATAAATTTATAGAAAAGAAAATTGTGCACACATAAAAACTAGGAGAATTCGAGATGAAGAAATCATAGATAAACCCTCATAGATAATTTTTTTTTGTCAAAATGAAATTTTACCTCTCAAGCCTTAACAAGATCATCATGAGACTAAGTTGGGTGTTTGAGTTGTTTTCTTGCTTCAACGAGCTTTTGCATGTGTTCATTTCCGTCCATGCCAACCTTCCCCCCCAAAAAAACCCTAGGGTTTAAAACCACATCATTGGTTGAGGGTTTGAGTTTAGCTACTAGAACTTGTACTAGTAATGTTATTCTATCTTCATTGAAAGATCACCCAACCCCTTGCAATTCACTGAAGGGAAAATTTTAGGGGATAAATTTTTTCCATGGGTTAGTTTTCCATGCCTTTTCTAAAATAATATTTGTCAATGTCCATTTTTTCTAAAAATGATTTCCCCAAATTCTATAGGATAAAATTATTTAAACTTAAAATAATCAAAATTTTATAGAAATTACATAAAACTCTTAGAAATTTGAATATTTTTACAAAAATATTGCCAAACATTTTACAAGTTTGCATATTAAGGACTAATAAGATTTGTCAAGGTTTGTACAATTTAAGATAAATTTCCACCTATTAAATTTTCCCTCATTCATGCCCCCCTATTCAAATATTAGTGAGCAATGTTTTAACCTTCGTTTCATTAAACCTTCTACATAAAGACACAAAGAGTTTAACCATTAGTCAAATGAGGGATCGTCCAATGAAGAATAACATGTGTTGATTCCTTCATGACTACCATCTCTAGAATTATTCTTGGTTTCATATTACATTCCATAGATTATGCTTAAAGGTTTTCTTATATGACTCTCAGAATTCCTTTATGTTGATGTTTTAGCATCGGGAAGAAATTCTCCCAGATTAATCATATTTATAAGGGCTAGTCAACTCTGGCAACTAGGCTCACGAGTCAACTAAGAAATATTCGGTTGACCGACGTAGTCAAAAATGTAAGTTAGTCGATGTATCTGATAACCGAATGACTCAAAAAGTTAAGTAGTTACAACTTCCTAGTAATTAGATATATAGAAGTATAAATAGAAAAGCACATAGCGACTCTTTAAGATGCTATGTGAGAGATTGTAAACATTGTACTGCATTGATATATCCTTTAATAAACACAGATCTTTGGTCTCTCACTACTTATGTATGTCTTTGTCTATATCTATATGCATGTATCTTCTCTGTTTCTTATGTAAGGACTATTGGTAACTCTCCCTACCTTCCCCTAGATTACAACATTGGTTTTGTTGCTGGTAGTTCTGAACCTGGGCATGTAGAAGTATACATAGATGTTAACCATAAAAAACATACATGAATGTGGGAGCACACGACTACAAATTACATAAAAAAATTTATGTGAGAATAAACAATTTCTCACTCGCAGAATGACGCAATACGCACCAACTCGGGCATGTCTGCTCCCACAGGACCTTCTTCTATTCCGGCCCGAAGAACTCGAGGGTTATTCTATTTCCCTATCGGGAAATCTGCACCCACAACAATCTTTCTCCGAGGTCAGCCAAACCTCGCTATCTCGCGACTTCACAACTCAAAGCCTCCAAACTTTTCTTTCAAATCTTGCGATACCCGATCTAGCGATACGGGTATAGCTCCTTCCTTATGCGACCATGGGCTAGGCTTAAATGTTAGCGCCTCTCGCAACCTCACAACCTCGTGAGTTTGTGAGCCAAACCCTTGTGCCTTCCGTTGCGATCCTCCGAGATGCGATCGCCCAACTCCGAATTGACTCCTCCCTCGTCGGATTTCACTACTCGCAAGCTCGCAACCTCGCGGGTTGAACCGTCGGGCCTTCACCCCCTTCTTCCACAAGTTCCCGAGATGCGAGAATTCAACGGAATGTTGACTCCTATCTTCGGGCAACACGTGTCCACCCTTCGGCCTCGCGGTCCCGCCTTATATTCTGCCACGCGTCCACACGAACCTCGACTCCTCGGCCCTTCGCTACTCGCGAATCCGAACACCAATATTTTGGGACTTCCTGCCACCTGTATTCCACTCGCCGACTCCGCTATGGCCCACACTATCCTCCAGCTGTCGGGATATCGCCTCCTCATAACCTCGCGATCCCCGTGGCCAAATTCTCGAACCCTTTCTAGCGAGGTCCCGATACACAATCCCACGTGCGGATCCAACAGTCCTCCTATGGTCCGGATCCAACGACTGTCCTTCTCTCACTACCTCGCGGCCTCGCGACTTGGAGTGTCCAATGTTTGGAATCTCAACCTGCGAACTCCCGAGTTCGCGAGATCTCTCGATCTCTCGCCACCTGTCCTCCTCAAATGAATGACTACGATCTTCTCGCCACTTCATCGCCTCGCGTTCTCGCGCCTCGGGACTCTGAATACCCAATACTTGGGCTTTCACTCTGTGAACTCTCGAGTTCGCGAGATCTCTTGATCTCTTGCCACCTGTCCGCTCAGATGGACGGCTATAGTCCTCTTGCCACTTCGCTACTCGTGAAGCTAAAGGGTTTCCCCTTCAGTCCTCCAATGTCCGATTCTGCGAGATGAGAATCTTCTTACACGCGTCCTCCTCAAAGAATGGCTCTGATCTTGTCGGGATATCGCGTCTCGCGATATCGCTACTCTTGCTGCAGAACTTTGGGGCTTCAACTCCCGAGTCCCCGATACACGATACCATGTGTAGATCTGACAACTCCTGTGACTCGGAATCGACGACCCTGCCTCTCCTGAGCTTTAGACTCTTCGGACCCTTGCACCGTAACCTCCTTGCACTTCTGCAAGATCTAACGATCCTCAGAGTTTCGCGAAATCTCTTCAGAGGATTTCAACCATCCGTTCTTCCTTGTGTAATCCACGAAATGAAAAGAGTATTTCTCCACGAGGTTCCTTCACCTTTTCGCCAACCTGCGACATTTCTTCCTGACTTCAAGTCACACTTATCTACGCTGATCTTCAGCGACTCAGAGGCCTATCCTTCCTGAGATTTGATAAATTTCTCCAACCTCAACGAGGTCCTTTGCACGCACTCCTTGCGGCAAGCCTGCGAACACTTCAACTGTTCAAGCTTCCTTGACTCGGCGTATGCCCGTAGCAGCAGTCCTTCAATACTTCGCTTAGTGTCACGACTGAGACTCTCCTTTCGCCTGTGCACTCCTTGCAAGGCTCTAGCAACCCGCGTTCACTCTTGAGCAAACGAGAACAAGAGTTAACTCTCTGAGCCTTCTGTCAACGCACTCCTTGCGGACGACTTCAACTGCACTCCTTGCAGGAATCCTTGCTCAAAAGAGAAAACAATTGTAGCTCACCTCACTTCCTCTCAGATTTCAATCTCGACACATGAAATCATACACACAGCATAATAACAAATGCATAACAGGAAGTAATATTCATAAGCAAAGCATTCCACACACATACACAGAGAATAACACAACAACCATGGATCTGAATCAACTTCTTCTATTAATTCAAGATCTGTACATGGATGTCTTCTACAGTTCTCTGTTGCTCTACTATATTCTATCATGCTCTGAATTATGCTAGCTAATGTTACAATGCACGATGAGGGTGTCTATATAACGTTTCCTTCTTTTCTTCTAGAACTGTCTAATCTACAAATTCAATTCTATCTACATGCATCTACCACTATAAATGCCTCTGTCTATCTCATATGAGAGCATATGGCTTGAGGTCTGATTACATTTTTACCAAGGCACCTAAATTAAATGATCTCATTTATGGTTAGAGCATCAACTTCAAGAGAAAATTTAAAAATTTAAAAACTTGCGCTGGACGTCTTTCGGCTGTCTTCTGCTTCCACATTGGTTTTGCTTGTCGTGAGGGATGCTCCTGCATCATACTCCCTTGCTTGAAAATTTGCATGGGCTCCTGTCCATGAGTTCCTGCACGGTATGTCCATGCTTCAGAATTTCTTCTTCAGTCTCCCAGCTGGCATCTTCAACGGGATGACCCTTCCCCTTAACCAAATATTCAAAATATTCTTTCCTCCTGGTTTTCTTACCCACTCGTTTGTTCAGTATGTGCTCCATCTGTGGCTTCTCTGCAACTGGAATCTGCTTCTGCCATTAGACCTCTAGTTGATCATCACCTTCTTCTCCCGCTTCATCATCTTTATATGGATATAAATCCGAAACATTAAATATCGTAGATATTCCGATCCCATCTGGTAACTCGATTTCATAAGCATTCTGTCCCATTTTCTTCAAGACGTTGCATGGCCCAATTTTCTTCATCTTCAGCTTATTGTACATTCCCCTCGGGAACCTTTCCTTCCTCAAATGTGGTAGAACCAGATCACCAACTTCGAACTGTAGTTGTCTCCGATGTTGATATGCTCTGCGCTTGTACTCCTGACTTGACTTCAACAGTCGCTCCTTCACCTGGCTGTGAAGTTCCTTCATTGCTTTAGCAAATTCTTCTGCACTAGCATTGCTAGTATCAGTCTGTTCTGAATCCCTCAGTTCGGAAACTCCTCTTGGTTGTATTCCATATACAATCTGAAATGGACTTTTCCCTGTGCTCCGATTTACTGAGTCATTGTAAGCAAACTCTGCTTGCGGTAATATGCTATCCCAACTGCTATGGTGTTCTGTCATCAAGCTCCTCAACAAATCTCCTAGACTTCTGTTGACCACTTCTGTTTGTCCATCCATCTGAGGATGATAAGAAGAACTAAACATCAAATTAGTTCCTAGCTTCTTCCACAATTTTCTCTAGAAATTCCCTATGAATTTTGTGTCCCTGTCCGAGACTATGCTTTTCGGAAATCCATGGAGTCGAACCATCTCCTTGAAAAACAAATTTGCGATGTGGGTCGCATCGCTGGTTTTCTGGCATGGAATGAAGTGTGCCATCTTAGAAAACCTGTCAACCACCACAAAGATCGAATCATGTCTTGTTTGCGTCCTAGGCAATCCCAATATGAAATCCATGCTAATTTCATCCCATGACCTCTCAGGTATGGGCAATGGTTGATAGAAACCCTCATTCTGCTTCCTGCCCTTTGAATGCTGGCAAATTATGCATCTATCCACAAACTTCTTGACTTCTGACAGCATCCCTGGCCAAAAGTATGACTCGCTCAGCTTTGCAAATGTCTTATCATGGCCAAAATGTCCGGCCAATCCACCGTTGTGCTTCTCCTTCAACAAGTTCTCCCTCATGGAGCAAATTGGAATACACAGTTGATTTCCTTTGAACAACAATCCATCCTGGATCACATACTCTATCCACTGGATTCTGTCTCTGAGAAATGGATTCTCAGTTGCTTCATATGCTTCTGCAAAATCTGCATCACCTGCATACATGTCCCTAAGATTTTCGAAACCCAATGTCTTGACTCGGAACTCCTGCAGCAACAAACATTTCCTGCTCAACGCATCAACAAATTTGTTAGCAGTACCAAAAATATATTTTATCACAAAAGTGAAGTTTTGCATGTATTCAACCCATTTAACATGCCTCTGATTCAACTTTTCTTGTTGAGTCACAAATTGTAATGCATGGTTATCACTATATAAAAAAAATTCTTTTGGAATCAAATAGTGCCTCCATTTCTTTAATGCATGTATGATGGAATAGAATTCTTTACCATATGTGGAGTACTTTTATTTTGCCTCATTCAACATCTCGCTGAAATATGCAATCGACCTGTCTTCCTGACTCAAGACCGCTCCTATGGCAAACCCGCTTGCATCACATTTCACCTTAAATGTCTTTCGAAAATACAGCAACACCAGAATTGGTTGCTCTGTAATCTTTTGTTTCAATAGATTGAAACTCTTCTCAGCCTCTTCCGTCTAGTCAAAAGATTTATGTCTTTTCTTCACCGTATCCATCATTGCTGTGCTAATTCCACTGAAATTCCTGATGAATTTTTGGTAGAAACTAGCCAGTCCATGAAAACTCCTCACTTCAAATATGTTCCTTGGTGATGGCCAATTCTTAATTACCTCCACATTTTCTGGATCCATCCTCAACTCATTTGCAGATATAACAAAACCCAGATAAATGAGTTATGTCTTCATAAATGAGGACTTCTTCATGTTTATCAACAACTTCTCTTGCTGTAATCTCTTCATCACAATGGCCAAATGATTCAAATGCTCAGCCTTTGTCTTGCTGAAAACCAATATGTCATCCAGATATACGATGAAAAATTTCCTGATGAACTCCTTCAGGACTTCATTCATCAACCTCATAAAGGTACTTGGTGCATTTGTCAAGCCAAACGACATGAAAAACCATTCATACAAACCTTCGTTTGTCTTGAATGTTGTTTTCCATTCGTCACCTTCTCTCATACGAATCTGATGATATCCACTCTTCAAATTTATCTTTGAAAAACCATTTTCCCCACTTAAGCAATCCATCAGATCATCCATTCTTGGTAATGGGAATCTATACCTGATAGTTATCTTATTGATGTCTCTCGAATCAGTGCACATCCTCCAACCTCCGTCTTTCTTCAGACTGAGTACTGTTGGAACAACACACTGACTCAAGATTTCCCTGACCAAGCCTTTGTCCAACAACTCTTGGACCTGTCTTTTAACTTCTTCATTCTCTTGCGGCGTCAACCTGTACGCGGCTTTATTTGGCAGACTAGCTCCTGGTATGAGGTCTATATGGTGACTCATGCTCCTCATCGGTGGAAACGAACGAGGTAGTTCTTCCACTACAATATCAACAAACTCTTCCAGCAGTTCCTGAACTTCTTCTGGCAAATCATCCACTCTTGTGCTAGTCAAAACAATTCTCGGTTTTCTGACCACAAAGAATTGTGGATCCTCCATCTTCTTAACTTCTGTAAGAAGTTCCTTCCCACTCATGAGAAGTACTATGTTGTTTACCTCCAGCTTCACCTCTTTATCTTCAATTGTACACAACATATGATTTCTCCCATTCTTTTCCAGGGTATATGTATTCTTCCTCCCATCATGGATTACATTTCTATCATATTTCCATGGTCTACCCAACAATAAATGACAGACATCCATAGGAATAACATCACATGAAATTTTGTCATTATATCCTCTTATCTTAATGTCAACTAAGCACTGTTTAGTGACATTTACCTGATGTCCCTTCTGTAGCCATGGAAATTTGTATGGGCTTGGATGATTAGTTGTCTCCAGCTCCAGTTTTTCTACCATCTCGGTTGAAACGAGATTATCAGTGCTTCCACTGTCCACAATGACCTTGCACGCCCTATCCTTGGTCTTGCAAGCAGTCCTAAAAAGACTGTTCCTTTGTGCTGGATTCTCCATCTCCTTCTCCGGCGTCAAAAGGACTTTCCGCATTACCAACGATCTTCCACCTTCAACGTATTCTGCCTCAACATCTCGCCTCTGTGCCTCGGCGATGTGAGTCTCTCCAGTTTCTTTCTTTTTCTCTGGACATTCGAACGACCTGTGCCCATTCTTTCCACATATGAAGCATGTGATTACTCCACCTCTTCCTCTTCCTCTACCTCTGGTATGAGGAAACCTATTATTATCAGCATATCCTCCTCTCTGCTCAATATGTTGTTCTTTCTACTCAACATATGGTCTTCTCTGCGAGGTTCCACCTCTTTCAACCTTTCCCTGAGGTTTCTTCAATTCCTCCTTGGGCTTCTGATATTTATCTTGGACAACTGCTTTGCCTTTGGGCTGACTCCTACCTCTGCCCCTCTGACTTTGTTTATGGCTCAGCTTCTCCTTATATTTCAGAGCCAATTGGTAAGCATCCTCCACAGTTCGTATGGTCGCCAAATTTAGTTCATCCTGAATTTCATACCTCAGGCCATTTAGATACCTGGCCACCTTTTCGTCATTGCTTTCGCGATGAACTGCCCTGATATTCAACCTGTAAAAATCCTCAGTATACTCCTTCACTTTCATCATCTTATGTCTCAGGTTTTGCATCCTCCTGAACAGAGAAATTTGATAATCCCTGGGAATGAATTTCGCCTTCATCTTGGCTATCATCCTGTCCCATCTCTTTATCTTCTTCTTGCCTTGGGAACGCCTATTAGCTTGCAGTTCATCCCACCACAAGGCTGCATGTCCTTTTAATCTTGTGATGGCATGTCTGACCTTCTTATCATCTTCGATATCTTCATAATCGAAGTAAGTGTCAAGAGCTCTAATCTAGTCTAGCATCTCTTCTGCATCCAGACTCCCTTCATAAGCTGGTATGTCCATCTTTTCTTTCAAACTCATCGGAGAGATAGCCTTAATTAAACGCTCATTGGTTGCATATTCTGCTGTGATTTATTCTTCTTCATGTCCAGCATCACCTTCATCTTCAGATTCATTGATATCTCCCGCATCATCTTTACACCTTTGTGACATCTCCATGTCTTCCATTCTAGCACGAAGATTACGCACTTCTCTCTCCATGTCAATATTTTGTCCTTGCCTACCTCTTTCTCTGGACATTTCCCTTTCCTCCTATGGATCAGGTGATTGTCTACCTCTTCTCCTTGGCAACATGGTGTATTCTCCTTTTCCTTTGCTACAGAAAGAAAATAAACTTTTCTATGCTCTGATACCACTTGACGCAGAACGCGCCAACTCGGGCATGTCTGCTCCCACAGGACCTTCTTCTATTCCGGCCTGAAGAACTCGAGGGTTTTTCTATTTCCCTATAGGGAAATATGCACCCACAACAATCTTTCTCCGAGGTCAGCCAAACCTCGCTACCTCACGACTTTGCGACTCAAAGCCTCCAAACTTTCCTTTCAAATCTTGCGATACCCGATCTAGCGATACGGGTATAGCTCCTTCCTTATGCGACCATGGGCTAGGCTTAAATGTTAGCACCTCTCGCAACCTCGCAACCTCATGAGTTTGTGAGCCAAACCCTTGTGCCTTCCATTGCGATCCTCCAAGACGCGATCTGCCAACTCCGAATTGACTCCTCCCTCGTCGGATTTCACTACTCGCAACCTCGCAACCTCGCGAGTTGAACCGTCGGGCCTTCACCCCCTTCTTTCGCGAGTTCTCGAGATGCGATAATTCAATGGAATGTTGACTCCTGTCTTCAGGAAACATGTGTCCACCCTTCGACCGCACGGTCCCACCTTATATTCTGCCATGCGTCCACACGAACCTCGGCTCCTCGGCCCTTCGCTACTCGTGAATCCGAACACCAATATTTCGGGACTTCTCGCGACGAGATCCCGAGGGATTTGTGCCAGCTGTGTTCAACTCACCGACTTCGCTATTGCCCACACTATCCTCCAACTTTCGGGATATCGCCTCCTCGTAACCTCGCGATCCCCGTGGCCAAATTATTGAACCCTTTCTGGCGAGGTCCTGATACACGATCCCATGTGCGGATCCAACGGTCCTCCTACGGTCTGGATCCAATGGTTTTCCTTCTCTCGCTACCTCGCGACCTCGCGACTTGGAGTGTCCAATGTTTGGACTCTCAACCTACATACTCCCGAGTTCGCGAGATCTTTCGATCTCTCGCCACCTATCCTCCTCAGATGAACGACTACGATCTTCTCGCCACTTTGTCGCCTCGCATCCTCGTGCCTCGCGACTCTGAAAACCCAATACTTGGGATTTCACTCTGAGAACTCTCGAGTTCGTGAGATCTCTTGATCTCTTGACACCTGTCCCCTCATATGGACGGATACAGTCCTCTCGCCACTTTTCTACTTGCGAAGCTAAAGGGTTTCCCCTTCAGTCCTCCAATGTCCGAGTCTGCGAGATGAAAATCTTCTTACATGCGTCCTCCTCAACAAACGACTCTGATCTTGTCAGGATATCGCGTCTCACGATATCACTACTCTTGTTGCATAACTTTGGGGCTTCAACTCCCGAGTCCCCGATACACGATACCACATGTAGATCTGACGGCTCCTGTGACTCTGAATCGACGACCCTACCTCTCCTGAGCTTTAGAATATTCATACCCTCGCACCATAACCTCCTTGCACTTCTGCAAGATCTAACGATCCTTAGAGTTTTGCAAAATCTCTTCAGAGGATTTCAACCGTCCTTTCTTCCTTGTGTAATCCACGAAATGAAAAGAGTATTTCTCCATGAGGTTCCTTCACCTTTTCGCCAACCTGCGACGTTTCTTCCTGACTTCAAGTCACACTTATCTACGCTGATATTCAATGACTCAGAATCCTATCCTTCTTGAGCTTTGATAAATTTCTCCAACCTCAACGAGGTCCTTTGCACGCACTCCTTGCGGCAAGCCTGCGAACACTTCAAATGTTCGAGCTGCATTGACTCGGCGTATTCCCATAGCAGCAGTCCTTCAATACTTCGTTCAGTGTCACGACTGAGACTCTCCTTTCGCTTGTGCACTCCTTGCACAGCTCTAGCAACCCGCGTTCACTCCTAAGCGAACGAGAACAAGAGTTAACTCTCTGAGCCTTCTGTCAACGCACTCCTTGCGGACGACTTCAACTGCACTCCTTGCAGGAATCCTTGCTCAAAAGAGAAAACAATTGTAGCTCACCTCACTTCCTTTCAGATTTCAATCTCGACACATGAAATCATACACAAAACATAATAACAAATGCATAACAGGAAGTAATATTCATAAGCAAAGCATTCCACACACATACACAGAGAATAACACAACAACCATGGATCTAAATCAACTTCTTCTATTAATTCAAGATCTGTACATGGATGTCTTCTACAGTTCTCTGCTGCTCTACTATATTCTATCCTTCTCTGAATTATGCTAGCTAATGTTACAATGCACGATGAGGGTGTCTATATCCCGTTTCCCTCTTTTCTTCTAGAACTGTCTAATCTACAAATTCAATTCTATCTACCTGCATCTACCACTATAAATGCCTCTGTCTATCTCAGACAAGAGCGTATGGATCGAGGTCTAATTACATTTTTACCAAGCTGCTAAATTAAATGATCTCATTTATGGTTAGCGCATCAACTTCAAGAGAAAATTTAAAAATTCAAAAACTTGCGCTGGACGTCTTCCAGCTGTCTTCTGCTTCCATGTTGGTTTTTCTTGTCGTGAGGGATGCTCCTGCATCACAGAAGCAAGAGAAATATTCTCTTCAGAAACCCACGAAATATTTTTAGAAGTCATCCATAAAGCGTTATTTTAGTACCTCAACAAGTTAGGTAATGTTTAATTTGACAGCCAACGAGAAAGTATCCCTCAATATTACGAGTGGAGGACGAATGAATTTTCATGATTGGTTCAAGTGAGTTGTCGAAGACTATATTTAGATAAATCCATCGAAGATCGAACATCTCTTGATAAAATCAATGAAATATTTTATAGTGAATTACAAGATAAATTCTTGTGCACTGTCTCGACACTGCTTCATGAATTCCTCCTCGATAAGGGAGTCAGTGACATTGTCGAATATCGACTTAGACTAATCACACCATTACCAAATAGTAAGTATTAAGAGAGGGATGAAGAGTCGAAAGGATTTCTTGATTCAAAGTGAAAAGATACAAGACAGGCGTGGGATTATTTTCTGAATAAATGAACATGGACAGTATTACCTACATTGAGTAATTCGGAGATGCAATGAGGGTCGGTCGAATCTGTGAGATGACACAAGGAAATCATACCATAAGTTTCGATTACTGAAGAATAAATCTTGTCGAGTGGAAAGAAAGAACACAAGAAATCCACTGACATTCGGATATTGGAATGGGAAAAAAGGAAAAATGAAAGGGAAGAAGTTTATAACTTACATGGAACAATCAAAAGTCGAATAGAAATATTCTGAGGAAGGGTCAGTCTGATATAGCGCATGAGAAGTTTGATTCTAAAATGAATCGACCAGATCTGGAAATAACAACAGCTGTAGCGACTCCTGAAAGAAGTAGTGATGTAGATTTGATAGAGACTAGATTTAATTCCTATCAACCGAAAGAAGAACCTGAAAGCATGGATTACGAAGAATTATGACCAATGATACACACTTCCCCGATGCTAGAAACTAGCCCATGAATAAAAGAATTCCTCCATCAATGACTGCAGATGGATGACCAATCTTCAAGATTATGGTACATAGCTCATGACCAAGGAAAATTAAGATATGTGCCCATTGTTGATCCAGAAAGAAATAAAACTGACAACATGCTCATACAAATTAAGGATATCACTGACACAACCCTCTACCAAATTTATTATCAAGAGAAGAAACTAGTTACAGTTGTGAACCGACACGACCATTATGTTGGGTTGTTATATTCTTTGCAGTGAAAGTATAGTCGAGGTAGATTGACTTATGGTCAAAGGTCGAGGTGGATCGACAACAGTCAAGCTCGAGGTGGATCGACTATAAGTCAAAGGTTGATGGGAGTCGATCGAGCAAAGTGGAATTCGAATATATCAATGACAACTCAACCAACAAGAGGTCAAAGTGTGGGCGTGAGATGATTGACTAAATACCAAGGACCGACTGGTAGTTGACTGGTAACCCAAATTGGAGTCGACTGTAACAGGATCTGAGGATTTGTGGGATTTTTAGCCAATGATATGCATGGATATGTAATCATTTTTGGGTGCCAATATTTAGGGTTTTTACTATTGTAAATCCTATAAAGAGGCGTTTTGTAACACTAGACTACTACATATGAGCAGATTCTTCCATGAAATTTTTTGACGTTTCCATTATTTTCATGTTATTTTTAAATAGGGTGGGATTTTCGTCGATATTTCCACGAAAGTTCGTCGATATAGCCACAAATAGGTTTTTTAACTTGGTCAGGATTTTCTTCTCTATTTCCACGAAAGTTCATCACTATTTCAACGAATGTTCGTCGTTATTGCCATGAAAATTTTGCCTATCTCATTGGTCGGTGTTAACGGCTAGTTGACTAGTTGATCTATATATACGTGACTTTAAGAGACTTTCTGACACAATTGCTATAGTTGCGACACTTTTCATAGATTTTGTTTGAGCTGTTTATTTTTCCGGTCACCCACCGGTTGAACAAAATCAATTCTCAATCTACATAGCTCAGACTTTGAGGTTGCAAGGTTAGTATGTTTTTTTTTTATGTACTCATTTAACTTGTAAACTTTTGTTCAAATGTTCAAATTTCATGTAGCTTGTTTTTTCCTTGATAATATATTATATGTGTAGTACCATATTTCATGTCTTTGGTTTTTGGATCTATTTAGTATATTCTATGGAAAAGGGTATGTGGATTCCATAATATTCTAGTTTTATGGAATCCACATACCCTTTTCCCTTCAATTGTAGCTAGAATGTCTCTCTCTTTTCATTGATAAATATATGGAAGTGCTCTTGAAACTCAACCCTGATTAGTGAAATGATAGTAATTGATTGTCATTTTCTTCTCTCTTTTATTTTTAAGAACTAAAAAAAGAACACCAACAAAGCTTGATTGAAGATTTGATAACACATGTTACATCCCTAGTACCCAAATGGGATCACACTTGCATAAATTGAAAATAATATAACAGTGGCATTAATGGTTGGGATACTTGCACACCTAATGGTTGGCTAGCACTTACTAATTCAATTAAATGAAGGAACAAAAATCCATGAAAGACATCTTGAATTTGATTGTTATATTGATAAATGATATGTTATGGTATATATAAGATAGGGAGGAAACTCATGTTTATAACAATAAGATACATAAACACTAACCCTAAACTTATGTTAGGTATATATGTTTTTATTATATAAAGGAAACATTTGTACACATATGAGCTTATTATAAAGATGTTATCTATGTTGTGATTAGGCACATAAAAATCACTTTTAACTAACCACCTTCAACCATCTTAGCTTATGGTTAGCCACCTTGAAATTTCTTGGCTTATGACGAAGCACCTTTAACAAATGAACTTATGATTATATACCATACTTTTCCAATATAAATAAAGTATATATGTTTCAACTTTCTCAATAAAATCCGCATACCCTTTTCTTATATGTGATGTTGTTTCTCTCAATTTTTTATAATCACACACAATTCTAGATGTAGTGGTTAAGTTTAGTTTTTAGTTGATGTAACTTGTTTATACACTATTAATAAGGAGTATCTAATATATAAAAAATTCACGATGAAATCTACGATTATAACAGGATGAAATCTACTAGTCGTACAATGAAAATGAGAACATGCCAAAGTGCCTTAGAAAATAAAACTGTGACAACTGTAAATAGCATAAAATTGTGACCATTGTATGTAGATGCAAATCAACACATCATAATTTAAACCAACCCAACCAAATTGTGGATGACAAGTGGTTGACATTCTTTCTTTAGTGGTGAATTTCAAAGATTGGCATTTTGTCTACAAAACAACTTAGAGGCTAGTGTATGGTGTCGAGTGATTCAAGTTTGAGAAATTTTGACCACTTTCCTTAAATGGCGTGTAATTATTTTCCATGGTGATTCAATACACAATACTCTAAAGTACAAATTGAAGAATATCGATCTTAATAGTTAATCGATAATAATAATAATAAACCATGTCAAAATGTCTTAAAATAAACAATTGTGAGGATTGTAGGTCACTGTAAATAAACATATCATAATCGAAAGGAGTAGCTAAAATATAAAAGTTTGACAACTTGTTGTTTGGTATGGTGTAGGTAAGACAATTACTTGTGAGGACAAGGATTTGTCACTATGAATGAAAATGCCAGGAATATTGCTCGGTTAAGAGTGACATTAGAGGCAAGGGGCGATGAAAATGTTATTTCTCTTTCTATGATTGGAGAGGCTTGCAAAAAAAAAGAATTTTAATATTTAATGTATTCTCTGTAATAATCAATATGTCATGAATTTTAGTAATATTTCTTATCGGGATTTTTATATTTTCTATACACACTAACTTTTCTACATTGTTTTTAAATATATAGATGATTCCCCCAAAATGTCGACCTCCAAAGATTTATTTGCCAAGTACTAACATAAATACTCCTTTACAGGGTGATGAAATTCGAGATCAAAATATTGAAGTTGTTGATCAAGTTATTAATGATGATATGGATGGAGATAACGTTAATGATTCAAATCAGGAAGATGAAATACATATATTGATCCAAGACACATTTTCTCCAATGGATGAGGACAACCAGGATGATAGTCATGATGTTGATCCTCTACTCGAGAAGTCACGTCAAACTCTTTATGAAGGCTTAAAAAAAAATCTTTTATCTATTATATTGTTGTTGGTGAACCTAAAGGTTTTGAATGTTTTATCAGACACATGCCTCACACAGATAATAAGGTATTTAATTTGTTAATTATTTATGCCTGCATGTTCACAAATACTTAAAAGGTTCAATTTTTTCCTATATTGCTATTGTTTTCTAATTTGTAAATTAGTAAATTGGATGAGATATTGATGATTAATATTGTTTACATTGATTTATTGATTAGAATTTTGTAGATTGTTAGGTGAAGTTCTATTACCGACCTCAAATATTTTTCCACACACATATTGAGAAATATCCATGATTATGAAAGAAATTGGAATGGACTATCAGGTTATTGATGAATGTCCTAATGATCATATCATATATTATGGACAATATGCATTAGAAAATGAATTCCCACAATGTCAAATAAGTAGATATCGAACCGATAAAGCGTCAAAGAAGGTTCCTCACAAAGTTCTTCGTTATATTTTGATAATTCCATGTTTCCAACATTTGTTCAGGTGCCAATGTATAGCACAGTTTAAGGATTTCCATAAAAAGAACATAAGTCGAGATGATGTTCTTTGAATGCCTGTAGATGGTTCTGCATTGAAGTACATCGAAGAAAAGTGGCCAATTTTTAAAGAAGAACCTCGTAATGTTAGACTTTCATTAGCAACTGATGGTGTCAATCCATTTCGAGAGCTTCGTTCTACGTACTCATTATGGTCTGTTTTTGTTATAAAAAATAACCTTCCTCCTTGGATGTCGATCAAGAGAGAGAACACAATGTTGGCAATGATTGTTCCAGGTATTTAATTATCTTTTATTTTCTTTAAAGTATGACAAAATATTTCATTTCTTTGTTTCCTTCATGGAAATTATTCCTTTGATATATAACGACATCTACATAAGTATAATTAATCACGCAGTATGTTGAACCAATTAGGTAGGTACCAGGTTAAATATATGAACATATATATTGAGCCTCTTATCGATGATTTGTTGAAGTTATGGGCTAGCGTCACTATGTATGACATCTCTAGAGCAATAGGGAAAAACGATTTCAATTCCATGGAATACTATCATGGACAATTCATGATGCTCCCGGGTTAATACATTTTTGTGGTATATTATTACTTTATTTTGTGATTTAATATTATATATGTTTATTGAAAATATCATGCATTATTTTAAATTGTAACTCTAATTTGACACTACGTTAATTCATATATCTTGTAGGTCTTCAAACAAAGGGTAAATTTGCATGCCCATTTTTTGGTCCAAGGATAAAATCTCGTCGTTCAAGGAGTTTAGGAAAGGAAGTGTTTGATGAGTATAGGCACTTTCTGCCTAAGAACCATAGTTATTAAAAAACAGACAAAGAAAAATTCAATGGTAAAGAAGAAAATGGAAAAAAACCACCAAGAATGACACCTTCCCTATGGAAGTTGGAATATATTAGAAATCGTCAAGGTACACAAATTATTTATGTATGACATATTATATAAATCTTTGGTTAATTTCATTAGTATTAATTTCATTTTGTCCCATTAATTAGTGTTAATTTCAATTTGTTGATGTTTCATGAATGTCATTAAGGCACAAATGGGCTTCCACGAGGAATGAAAAGTTACCTGATGCAATTCAGTAGATTTACATACTGCGGGCACCTACAAATAGTTCATCTGTTTGATACAATGCATATCAGGAAGAACATAACATAATTGTTATGGCGAATATTAGATGGAAGGACTAACAAAGAGAGAATTGGAACGATATGTTGTGACATCCAGGAAGCTAATCACACATTGAAAATTATTAATTCTAATGGCGATGGTCATGAACAAAATACTATCAAACACAAAAATTCATAAACTTCATGCAATTTTTCTCAATCAAGAATCCAATTCAATGCTAAACTATTCAGAAAATGATTCTAGTATCCAAAATCCATTCGTGAAATTCTTTTTGTTTGAATGTGAATTATAATAAAATTGATTCAAAGCTTCTTATGCTAACTAGATTTAATTCTTTCCAAGTTGTAAGAAATTTGGAGGCAAACATCATATAAACAAAAAACACACTCTCATTATAATTAAATAAGAAGCAAAAAGAAAACCAAATTTTCAAAAAGAAAACCAAAACTTCAAACAAGAGGAATTGCTTGGAAAGATTACTTCAAAGATAAAATGGAACAATAAATAGATCTCTAAATTTCCTTGTAACAACTTTCATGCAATCAGATAAAAAAGAAAGTATCAAACCGACTCTAGATCTAAAAGAGGAAGAGTGATTCAAAACAAGGAAGAATGATGTCAATATATTTTAAAAACCAAAGAAATCATCAAAAAACCATGGAAATCAAATGGTTGTAAGCTATACAGAAGACATATCCTGATAGAAACAGTCCTGAGTAGATCAAAAAAACAAAAATTACACCGAGAAAGGTATCTCCATTTTTTTTCAAAAAGAGCAGAAAATCGACGATCTGGTGTTAAAATCACCAAAGCGTTGTAGTTCTCTGTAAAGCACTACATGGGAGTGCTAGCACTCTAGATGTAAAGGAAGGGGAGTGTTGGTGTGTGATATTTAAATAATTTTAACACAGAAACCAAGCAACTCAGGAAAACTTTGGAAATCAATGTGTGTAAGATGAATTCAATACCAACAACACATCGAAAAAACAGAAAAACAGAGTGAATAGGATCTAAAGATAGGAACAGACTAAAACAAGAACAAGGAAGGAAACCAAAACTAAAAACTTTGATCCCCAGTGGAGTCGCCAATTTTTGTTGTAGGAAAATTCCCCTATGGACAGGTGAATTCCCTCTTAGATCTTATACCCCTATGACCAAGACAAAAAATTGATATCTTTGATCACTGACATTCCTTTGAACATAGCTAAACTATTCAATAGAGAATAGGAAGAGAGTATGAGTACATTTTTACGACGTTTTTCCTCACTTAGTCCAAGTTCAGCCTTGATCCCCAAGCCTTTCAACAAGTCTTGCAATCCAATAAACCACGAAGAAAAAGCATACTTCCTATTGTAGCATGATTAGTTTAAAACTAGATTCATCCAAAGGGACAAGGTAATGCAAATGTACACAATTTTGAAGGAAACAGGCCAAGCACATGTATTAATGAGAACAAAATAATGTGCTTACAAAGTGTAGATGCAGATGTAGTAGCCTCACCAAGCTCTCCTTGTCCAATCCCTTTCTCGAATGATCCACAATCAAAATGACAATAATTTTCACTGATTATTCTCCCGTTTTCACCATGAGAGGGCCTCTTTATATAGGCTTTGAGAGGTCTAACCACCCTAGATATTATTGGGATAGGTTGAGGATATTACTCCATCAGTTGTGGAACTCCCCTTAGATCTAGCCTTGGTCTTGGATTCGATTCAAACTGACTCAGATATTTCTTAGCTGACTTCAGAGATAAGGGAGATTTATCCCATGAGTTTCTCAACATCTCTACACTCCCTCCAAGTGGTCCACAAAGCATTGTAGCGCTCCTTGCTGAGAGGGAAATAAGCGCTAGTGCTCCCTGTAGGTGGACAGGGGAGCACCGAACTCCAAAAATGATTTAAAGATGGTAATTCCTTAAGGTAAAAGTTTGTACTATTCGCCAAATGGTATATTTCCTTCTTTTAACCAGTCTTAGAGGATATCTCAAGTGTTCTTATGATTTCATTCACGATGCGACATGGGCGAGACGACATTATGATTTCTGTGACACTTGTCACAAAAATGCGACACTTGTCACAAAAGTGTGATGCTTGCAACACTTGTGATAATGAAAATGCGACATCATCGAAGTGAGTAATCTTGACGTGTGACACACCCTCAATTACAATATTTGAGGAAAATCATTTTTAAAAGAGAGGGGCTATGTTAAGGCCGCCAAGGCCCTATGTTATGGCCCTAACACTCATTTAATTTTAGTTTATTACTTATGGTTTGGTTGGATTGGGGTAGGTTACACCATTATCAATTTATCTCCTATTTATAATAAAGGAAATTCATTTGTATAGGCATGTTATATTGTCTTGTGCGAATATATTGTAAAAGGAGGTTCCCCACCCTCAAAACAAATTATTCATTACCTATTTTTTGAAAGTTGCTTCATAAGAGAGATTAAAATGGGAAATAATTTCTAACCTTCAAAATTTTATTACATCCATTAATACAATCCTTAATATATTTATTGTTGAGTACTTTTCATAATATCTTTCTTGCCTGCATCACTAAAAAGTGGGTTAATGATTCATGAGGATTTTTCCTCCTAAAGAAACATTTTTTTTCCTCCTACCTTCTAAGACATTAATTCGTTGACTAATTATATGATCCAGGTGGATATCGGTGGGCACCCACCTTTTCCAACTCGCTCAAAACAACTTTCTGGCAATTTTGGCAATTTACTATTTTTAGCAGCTTTCAACTTCCGGGGCCATTTTGAGAGCCTAAATGAAGGTTTTTCGAGATAAAGGTTCTCAATGATATTCAAAGGCATGATTGAGCCCCCAAAATGAATCTCCTCGATGATACCTTTCCAACGAGCTATCATATGCCTAAAACAAAGATTGTATGCAAAAGTTATGACCTCGGGAAGTTGATGTACTAACTTACTCAAAGAGGGCCCACATGACTTTTGGCGCTTCATCTCCTAGGGTTAGGTTTTTGGATGTCTAGGAATTTTGGAATTCTCGTTTATTGTAAAAAGGCCTTCATAGCCTCATTGTAATCTTCTTCTTGCGAATGCAAGTAGCTGTCACATATCTTCTCAGAGATAAGCTCCCACCATTCTAGAGAGTCTTTCACTTTGTATTTTTACAGTCTCTGTACATTTATTTGATTAATAGAAATCATGTATTACTATATATCTGTGTTTATGGTTGCATCTATGATACATTTATGTTATATTATTGAATATTTGCAATATCTTTGTGCATCTCTTTATTACATCTCCGCTCTCATTTCGTGCCGAAAATTATCCAGATCAGTGGTATCAGAGCAGGCTGCCCTTGATCATTTTTCAGTGCATGTCCCTGATGAAGTCTGAGTACAAAAAGTTGGGTCTCAATCTTGTCTCTCTTGAAAACAATATTTCTCGCACACCTAAGAAACCCTCAATGGCAGAAGAAAAGAAAAACGATGGAGAAGACAATCCTATCAATCTGTCGCTTGAGCAAGCTCTCACACGATAGAGGGACGAAATGATGGAGAATTTTTCCCACATCCTTCAGTGCCTGTCAATAAAAACAAGTGCATCTTCGTCAATATACCACTTTGGAGGCACCTTGCCTTTCAAGGTACAAGTTAATTTTGATATTCCTGTATTTGAAGGACAGATAGATGCATAAGCCCTACAAAAATGGTTAACTCTGCTAGAAGGTTTTTTTTTTGTTCACAATTTTTCCGACAAAGAAAAGATCGCCTTTGAACTCCTTAAATATCTCCCTAATGTCAAACATTGGTTGGAAACTTACTGGGAGAAAAGTTCCACAGAGGAGTCTGGAACTTACTGGGAGAAAAGTTCCACAAGAGGAGTCCTGAATATATGGGGTCGATCCACTTTGGATTTTTTGTGGATGCGTTAAAGGAACAAGATTACCCCTATTATTGGAAACTATGAGGACCAAGATATGATGGACCACACTAATGAGAGGGGCCAAGAAGTTTCGAGTTCACCAATACCTTCCATAACTTGTGCACCAAGTCGGGTAATGGATCTGTTACATTGGGTATCAAAGACTCCGAGCGACATTTGGTTCTGAAATACCGTGGGGCTCTACACAAATACATCCAAACTGAAATGGATTTTCTGGACATCTCATCACTCGGTGTTGCTTATCAATATGCTGTCAAAATCGAGCAGAAATTTAAGCACCAGAACAAACAGGAGTTCGAGTCTGCAAATCTACAATAACCAAAGTATGACAAAGACGGCCCTAAAAAACAGTCTCCTGAAAACCAGTCCAAGACATACAAAAAGAAGGTTCACGGGAAGACAAAGAAGGACACTGGAAAATGGTGCGAGTTCCACAACAGCCCCTGGCACAACACCGATGAATGTCACTCAAAACAGTCATTAGTGGCTGAGATCAAAGACAAAGAGCCAAACCCTGATTCATAAAATGATTCTAAAAATAATGGTAAAAGACAGATCATTGACACAGATCCCACTACTATTGTCACTACCGCAGCAATTCAACCAGAAAAACCAACAGATCCCGAAGAGGGGGAGCGCCTTTTTCATTCACAGAAGTGGGTGAAGGGGACTCCGCTGCATTTTATTGTTGATAGCGAAAGCCAGAAGAACCTCATCTCAGCAGAGGTCGTCAAACAGTTGGGATTGTCGACAACACCACACCCGCAGCCATACAACATTGGGTGATACCGCATCCAACCCTTCAAGGAAGAGGTATTATGTGATGTTGTCCCACTGGATGTCTTTGATGTGCTCTCGGACCAACCATATATTTGGAGACACCATGTTGTTTATGAGTCTCGACCCCGTAGTTTGATTGTTAATTTTGGGGGTCATCTCTATAGAATACCAGAGGTAGTTCTAACTACTGTTCCACCTAAAAAGTGTCGCAAGGTAGTATCTCATACTATAAAATTTAGCTTCTTGACAATCTGTTCAAAAGGAGAACAAAAGGACACTGCAACCGCTATAGCCTTGCCCCAAGCACCTTCTATCCAACAGAAGCAGGTCGACAAGGTTGCAGCAAAGCGTCGAGACTCCTTCTGCACACTGTCCTCTCATGTAGCCCGACTTGTTGAACAACCTCAACCTCAAAAGGTTCATGACAGACTTCCACAAACTGAGAAACATGATGTCTCCAGCAAGACAAGCAACTCACCAAGATGCAGATTCAACAAACGTTTTTCCTTCTCCCCCGGGAACTCAACGCAATGGAGACCATTTCTTCTTAAGGAGGGAGGATTGATCCAGGTGGATATCGGTGGCCACCCACCTTTTCCAACTGACTCAAAACAACTTTCTGGCAATTTTGGCAATTTACTATTCTTAGCAGGGTTTAACTTTCAGGGCCATTTTGAGGGCCTAAATGAAGGTTTTTCGAGATCAAGGTTCTCATTGATATTCAAAGACATGATTGAGCCCCCAAAATGAATCTCCTCGATGATAACTTTCCAACGAGCTATCATATGCCTAAAACGGAGATCGTATGCAAAAGTTACGACCCTGGGAAGTTGATGTACTAACTTACCCAAATGGGGCCCACATGACTTTTGGCGCTTCATCTCCTAGGGTTAGGTTTTTGGATGTCTAGGAATTTTTGAATTCTTATTTATTGTAAAAAGGCCTTCAGAGCCTCATTGTAATCTTCTTCTTGCGAATGCGAGTAGCCGTCACATCTCTTCTCAGAGATAAGCTGCCACCATTCTAGTGAGTCTTTCACTCTGTATTTTTACAGTCTCTGTACATTTCTTTGATTAATAGAAATCATGTATTACAGTATATCTATGTTTATGGTTGCATCTCTGATACATTTCTGTTATATTATTGAATATATGCAATATCTCTGTGCATTTCTTTATTATATCTTCGCTCTCATTTCGTGTCGAAAATAATTCAGATCATTATATAAAGGGAAATATGTGGGGATATGTACACAAATATATAAGGAGTACCATGCATTTTCCCTGCATCAAGAATTACATGTTCCCTCACTAGCATGATAGGAAAGATGTGACGTTCCCTCTTCCATTTTGACTTTGCCTCAATCCATTATTCCACTTCTTTAACCACACAAAGGTAGAGTATGTCATGTGGTGTGGTTGAGTAACATTCTCGGATATTGCTTCTCATACCACACTGTCACGAGACATATGATTCACACCTCCATGCCAACCAATCATAATAGGACACATGACATATGATTCACACCTCCATGCCAACCGATCATAAGAGGACACATGATACCTATTTGTGACAACCTAAAGCATAAATCGAAAGTTGCAAAATGGTTGATGGAGGTTATTACAGATACTTATTAAACCAACTCAATCATGAAATACCAACTAATTATCCTTAATGAGATCAATAAGTAATTGCTTGAGGTGAAGGTTAAGGGGAACATGATTGTGTTCCCGTAATGATACTTTATAATGGATTGGGTTGATCAAATCCTGGTCTCGATCATTGTTCTAGACCAAACTTAACACTTTGTAAATTAGAGAATACCTTGTGGATTTTCACACATCATATTTGATTATGCAATTAGCATATTTTATGTATTGGATAGCCATTGATGGCTACATATCGCTCCAACTCAATACCAACACACTACTGGAAATAGTAATTACAAGTCAGTGAACTTTATGTCTCCATCGATATGTCAGTTAGTTAGTCATTCAACCAGACTGCCAATACAAATTCACAAGTTTATGCAAAATTAGTTTTGTCAGTCATCAAGCAGGGGTCTTATTTAATGAAGTCGATCTTAATATTTCTCGAGTCCACTTAAGTAGGCATAATTCATTTGAATTTATTTGTTGTATTAATTATTTGAGTCAGTATTACTTCAATAGGAAGTCTTAGCTTCATCTATATATGTCTGAGTCTGTAGGAAGTCGACATGTAGAGAGTGATAGACACATAGCAGAGAATAAACAATGATAGTTGAAGGTATTCAAACAATTCTAAGAGCTCAAGCTTTGTGTGTGTGTATGATGTAATTTGTAGAATTTTATTCCAAAGTCGTTGGAGCAGAAGATCGTCACAATTATTGTATTTTTTATTAGCACGTAAGAACGAAGTTCTTAATATCAAGTATTTTGTGTGTTGACAAGTTATGTTGTAATTATGAATTTATATGCTAATTATGGCACTACGTTATTTTTGTATCAAGAAATTGTTTTATTAGGTGTTTTATCACAATGCGCAGTATATTGAGCAGTTTGGACACTACGTTGTAAGTCTTAAGAATTCAATCACGAAGTTTTATGGCACACAATATTTGTAATTGCATTGTGCAGAGTTATCAACAAGCTATATATATGATATTTGGTATCAGAGCAGGTTTATCAGAGTAGGTTCATCAAAGTAGGTTGATCAGAGAAAGGTTTATCAAAGTACGTTTCAAGAGAAGTAGCTATGTTGTAAGGTAAAATATGGCTTCTACTCCAAATATGCAACCTCCCACTTTTACAAAAAAGAATTATGAGTTACAATCCTTGACCATGAAAGTTTTAATCCAGGGTCAATATGTATGGGAAATATTCGAGAATGACTGTGGAACCAAAATATTAGGAAGAATACCATGCTCTCACACAAGATGAGAAGGATTCTTTTAAAGATCAATGGAAGAAGGATGGAAAGAAAATGTTTTATATACATCAATCCATGCATGAGAGCATACTCCAAAGATTTGCATCAACAAAGCAAGCCAAGGAGGCATGGGACATATTACAAACTTATTATAAAGGTATGGAAAAACTCTAGACTTCAAAACTACAAATTATTAGAAGAGATTTTGAAACTCTATCAATGAAAGACACATATTCAATAGATTCATTTTATACCCATGTTATTGGCCTGATAAATCAGATTAACTCTCATGGATAAATGATATAGAATATAAAAGTTGTTGAGAAGGTACTTAGGATTCTTCCTCCTAAATTTGATACCCTTGTTGTGACTCTAGAAGAGAAAAAAACACTTGAGTTAGTTTAGTATAGATGACCTGCAAGCTTCCCTCATTAATCATGAACATAAATTAAATAGGTCAAATATTCCATTAGAGAATGCATTTTACATGCATTGATCTACAAGACATGGATGAGGAATGGGGAGAGATAAATCTAGAGGCAGAGGAAGACATTCTTCTAGAGGTGGATGCAGTAGCAGTCCCACAAATAATGGTGGAAGAGGTCAAAACCCAGATACCAGTCAACTAAGTGGTCAAAGAACTGATAAATCAAAGATTCAGTACCATTACTATAAAAAGTATGGACATTATGCATATGAATGCAGAAAGAGATAGTATAATAATAAAAAAAAAGTTCAATATCAGTCATGCAACACAGATATTCCCTCCATCCTTATATTTATGGCACACATTGAAACAATGCCTATAGTCTCATCGGTTGAATACAATGTTTGTGAAGAAAATCCATGTGACATTTGGTATCTATATTCAGGTTGTAATAACCAAATGACATGAAACTTAGAGTTGTTTTCTAGTTTGGATAAGTTGGTCCAAGCTAAAATTACACTTGGAATAGATATCCAAGTCATTGTCTTAGGAAAAGGAAGTATTAACATTTTAACTAAACAAGGCGAACAAAAATTTATGGCTGATGTATAATATGTTTATGGTCTGAAGCATAATTTGATGAGCACGTGACAGTTGTTATAGAAAGGATGCATAATCTACATGGAAGATAATCACAGTGTGATTATGGACAAATATCCAAGCAATCAACTTTTTGAAATAATTCAAATGACAAGAAACAAAATGTTTCCATTGACATTGAAACTAGCCAAGAAAAAAAATACAATGCAAGCTATTGGAAAAGAAAAAGATGCATAGTTAGACACTACATTTACAACAGAAATTGTGCATAATTCCAATGAATAAAATAGGGCGTGTAGTATCAAGAAAGAATACAGTGGCGCAAAGATGAAGGAAACATTCCAATCTGAGGTGCAAGATGATTCCTGGCTATGAAATTTCAAATTTGGACATTTGAACTTTGGAGGTATGAAGATGCTACACACAAAGGATATGGTAAAATGTTTTCCATTAATTGAAAAACTAGAAAGAATATGTGAGGGTTGTATTTTTGGAAAGCATAATAGAGAATCATTTCTAGTTGGCAAGTCATATAGAGAAAAAGATCCACTGGAAATAGTATATTCATAAATTTGTGGACCAATGCAAACTCCATCTATAGGAGGCAATACTTATTTTCTTACATTTATTGACAATTTCTCAAGAAAAACATGGATTTATTTCCTAAAAAACAAATATGACACATTGGGTTGTTTTCAATAGTTTAAATCGCTCGTGGATAAGTAGAGTGGTTATTACATCCAATGTCTAAGAACTGACAGAGGAGGAAAATACATTTCAAGATAATTTGATAACTTTTGTAAATTTCATGGGATCTACAAGCTATTCACTACGTGGTATACACCATAGTAGAATGGTGTCATAGATAGAAAGAACATAACCATCATGGAGATGGAGCCCAATATGTTGGCAGCTAATCACTAGTTAAGTGAGTATTGGGCAAAGGCAGTAGAAACTGCAATATACATCATGAATAAATCCCTGACAAAGAGTGTGAAGAACAAAGTTCCTCAAGAACCCTAGACATGAATGAAGAATAATGTGGGACACTTAAAAGTTGTTAGTTGTGTTGCATACACACATGTTCCCGATGATCTGAGAAAGAAACTAGACAACAAAGGACAAAAATGTATATTTGTTGGGTATTTTGAAGATAAAAAAAGATATAATTTGTATGACATTGTCGAAAGAAAAGTCATAATCAATCGCAATGTTTACTTTGTGGAGATTGAAGAATGGGATGGAAGCATAGCGAAGACAATCAAAATTATTGATATTATGGAGCATGATGATACAGAAGAAGAGGTGTTGCAAACACAAAGTATAAGTCAATGCACAATTCCTTCTACAACTATGAGGTAAATCCCAACACAAACAACTCCAGTAAGACCAACAAGTGCACAGTCTACAAATGGAGTTCACCAGCAAGCAGTCCGAGTAGTTATACATCCCCATATCCAACATAAGCAAGTCTATTTCCAAGAAAGACAAGAATTTTGCACGACATCTATAATCATGACACAACAAATTCATTATCTATGTTTTCTCTGTTTTCACAAATAGATGATTCATTAACTTTTGAAGAATCTGTCAAAGATAATGTATCGACTCAAGCCATGGATGAATAAATTAAATGCATAGAGAACAATTAGACATGGAAGTTGGTAGATGTACCTGAAGACAAGGATGTGATAAGTGTCAAATGGATTTATAAAACCAAGCAAGATGTAGAAGGAAATGTGCAGAAGAACAAGGTAAGGTTAGTTGCAAGAGGCTTTAAAAAACAACCTGGAATTGATTTCAATGAAACATTTGCGCCAGTTGTGAGCATGGACACAATTAGAACTGTGTTAGCCATTGTTTATCAAATGGATGTAAAGTCAATATTTTTGAATGGACATTTAGAAGAAGAAGTATATCTGGAACAACCACAAGGAGATGAGGTTCCAGGATAAGAAAACAAGGTATACATGTTGAAGAAAGCATTGTAGGGATCAAAATAATCTCCTAGAGCTTGGTACAGTTGCATAGATTCCTACCTCATTTAGAATGGATTTCAAAGAATTGAATGCGAGTCAACATTGTACATCAAAGAAAATCAACATGGTAACATGTTAATTGTTTTCTTATATGTAGATGATCTGATTTTTATAGGTGATTTTGGCATAGAAGAATTTAAGTCAATCATGACATGAGTTTGAAATGAATGATTTGGGGCTTATGAGATAATTTATGGGTACTGAAGTTCACCAACCCAAATATGGTATATTTATTTCACAGTCTAAGTATGCACATAAAATCTTGAAAATATTCAACATGATAAATTTGAAAGTAGCCCCAACACCTTTCACAACATGATTGAACTTAAGCAAGGAAGATAAAGGGTCCAAGGTGGATCCCACACTGTTTAAAAGAATGGTAAGTAGTGTTATGAATCTAACAACAAGAAGAATTGATATTATGTATGGAGTGAGCTTGATTTCAAGGTTCATGGAAACTCCAAAAGAATCCCATTGGAAGGAAGGGAAGAGAATTATTAGATATGTGAATGGAACAAAATATTTTGGCATTATGTATTCTACTTTAGAATATTTTAAACTTATTGAATACACTAACAGTGATTGTGGAGGCAACACAGATGATAGGATAAGTACATATGGGTACACATTTTATTTTGGAATAGGTATAGTATCATGGGCATCAAGAAAACATCCCATAGTGACTCTTTCTTCAACATAAGCTAAATACATCACACCTACAAACACAACTTGTCAAGCAATTTGGATGAGAAGAATGTTAAAATATGTATTGTAGGAACAACATGAATCAACTACAATATTTTGTGACATCAATTCAACCATCATGTTATCAAAGAATCATGTGTTCCACAAGAAAACTAAGTATATCGATACACAATATCATTTTATCGGAAAATTGGTAAATAACAAAGAGGTATTCTCAAAGTTTGCGCAGTAACAGATGAATGACAATTCATGTCAATTTAAATTCTTGATGCAAATTTTTGTAATCCCACCTACTTATAATTAAGGTGGAGTGTTGGAAATAGTGATTACAAGTACGTGAACTTTACATCTCCGTCGGTTTGTTAATCAGTCATTCAATTTGCAAAGACAAATTCGTAAGTTTACACAAACTTAGTTTTGTCAGTCGGCAAGTAGGGGTCTTATTTAATAAAGTCGATCTTAGTCTTTCTCGATTCCAGTTAATTAGATAGAAGTCATTCGAATTTATTGTTGTATTAGTTATTTGAGTCAGTCTATAGGAAGTCTTAGTTTCATCTATATATGTCTTACTTATGTAGGAAGTCGACATGTAGAGAGCGATAGATACAAAGCGAATGAGCATCGATAGTTGAAGGTAGTCGAAGAAGTCTAAGAGCTGAAGCTCTATGTGTGTTTATTTTGTAAGTTGTAGTAGTTTGATTAAAAGTCATTGGAGCAAAAGCTCGTCATAGTTATGTATTTTGTATTAGTGCGCAGCACTAAAGTTCTTCTTAATATCAAGTATTTTGTGGTTTGGGAAGTTCTGTTGTATTTCCGAATTTATATGCTAAGTATAGCATTGTGTTGTTTTTGTGTCAATAAATTGTTTTATTAAGTGTATTATCACACCACGTAGTGTATTGAGTAGTTTGACAATTGCGCTGTAAGTCACGAGAGTTCAATAGCAAAGTTTTGTGGCACCCAGTATTTGTAACTGCCTTGAGCAGAGTTGTCTGCCCGCTATAGATCTGAACGCACTGGGCACTACAATCGCCAAAGGAAGAATGAAAGGTACCCCTTGATAGTGGCATCCTACAAAACGATTGCTTGCCCTTTTGCAAGGGCAAGGTGGCAACTCTTTCCAATATGGGAAAGAAATTTAGTTTGTTTCCTTTGTGAGCCCTTTCGATCTGAAATGAAGAGTCTAATTACAAGTTTATCGAATGACCTGTTTTCCCTCCCTCTAGATATTTGAATAAATTTTCTGTTTGTCTTGCGTGAGTCCTCATAGGAGTGCATTTTCTATTGAAACATAATGAATTATAAATTTGATATTCCTTTATACTCTTCGATTTATATTACTCCCGAGAAGTGTGCTTATAAAGAAGACAATGATGTCCTTCATTATATCATTTAAAATTAGTTATGGTAAACACTAAACGTAATCCTCAACATTGGGCAAAATGTTCTATATTTTGACTGGAATGAAATTTGTTTCTCTCTACAGTAAATTGATGCGCCTTGAGCAAACGTTTCTGTTTTGATTGGAACGAAGATTTGTTTCTCTCGCCACTAGTGATTATTGATAAGTGATTGGAAAAGCACAATAAGTGATACAGAACCTTAACAAATGACACACTTCTTGCGCATTCACCTTAACAAGTCTTCTCATGTGTTTTCTGCAATTATGAGGTTTAGGAAATTGCATTAAGAGTCGTTTACAAATTCCCTTTCTAACAAGTTAAAAAGGAGAAAACTAAAAAGTTAAAAGTCATCGATTGTTTTTTCATTGGTTGAGCTCAATTTACACAGTCAATCCTAACTTTACATTAAAAACAAACCTCCTATGTTTTAGGATTTTGATATTATTAAAATATGTACAATTTAAAGTTTTTATTTGAAGTTTTTTTAAATGACCATTATAAGCGATCTTAACCATCATTCTTAGTACCATAATACTTATGTATTTGCATTGTCTCGTTAATAAAAAGTCGATTTGATTATGCCTTAGTGTTATATGAAAACGAAGTTTACATATATTTTTAATGATTTTATACCAATAAATATAAAAAAAATTGAAACTAGTTTTCTGTGTAAAATTTGTCATTGATATGATATAAACTGATCTATGGTGTTTTTAATGTAATATAAAGATGGTGTTTGAGGTCAAATTGCATTGTTATTAGTCCCTGCCTTAAGGCAGTAGGACTATTAGTAAATGGTTTTCTGTACTGGTATTACTTTATCTGCAAACCGAGGCATAATTATCTTAAGTCTTATTCAAATGAATTCTGTACATGGCTTTACCTAAACCAATGAGAAATTTGTTCATCTTATTTAACCTCATATGGAGGAGATGAATGCATAATTATCTTAAGTCTTATTCATATGAATTATGTACATGGCTTTACCTAAAACAATGAGAAATTTGTTCATCTTATTTAACTTCATATGGAGGAGATGAAGCAAAATCCTTCAAACTTAGGAAACTATATATCTATTTATAATAGATAATATATGTATTTATAATAGATAAATAGCAAATGGATTAATGCTAACTTTCAAGTTAGCATTAATTCCAAACATTTAATGATTGAACACTCATAGTTCATTAACTAGTTCATAACTCATAACAATGTCAAAGTCTGTGGCGGTGGTGTCTAGTGGCTCATTTCATGTAACCACTTGGTAGTTTGCATGTAGTTCCACCCACTCTGTCCAGCTGTAGCTTGGATGCATACTTCCAAGTCCACCTGTCCTGTGCTAACTATTGCTCGCTCAGTCACCAAGCTCCAGTACTTAGTCTGCACATCCCTCACGAGAAGATTAAGAACTTTCAGTTCAAATTCTTGAACGCTAAGCTCGACCACATCTCTATGTATGCTTTGCAGTTTCTTGAAAATCAAAAAGCTAAGCAGTCAAGCAAAGATAGTGGAAACGATTGCGTGCGTCTGGGGAGAAATTTTGATGACGTTATACAAAGGTCCTCATCAATCTCCCCAGACATCTTCAATCGGAACGTCGGCAACTGCTACAATTGATAATAAAGAATGGATAGTAGGCTCCCTTCTGATAATTGCGGCCACTCTTGCTTGGTCAGGATTGTTTATCCTGCAGGTGATCATTTACCTTTGACATGTCTGTATCTCAAAATATATATATGATAATAATCTCAAAATTACAAATTCAATTAACGATTTTGAATTTGCAGGCTGCAGTACTGAAGAGATATCATGTTCAACTATCCCTTGTCACTTTAATATGCTTTCAGGGAACATTATAGGCATCCGTCCTCGGCCTATCTGCCGTACGTCATCCTGCCGAGTGGGCATTAAGATGGAACATCAACCCTCTCGCTGCAGTCTACTCTCGCTGCAGTCTACTCTATAAGAGTTTTTTCTTTCGTCCAGGGAAATATTTTAAATGCCTTTATTCGGGTTTGAATTGAAGAATTGGAGATTGGGATATGGTGTTAAACTATATAGTACAACAACTAATATTGTTGGGTGCAGGGAGTAGTGACGTCAACACTTGGCTATTACATACAAGGCTTGTGCATACGCTTAAAAGGACCTGTATTTGCGACAACATTCGGTCCGTTGATGATGATAATCGTGGAATTTATGGACTTTAGATCGTTATTGAGGCCTAGGCCCAACCAAAGCCCTTACTCCGAGATTTCAATTTGAGTTTGCACAGGGAACTTATTTCTTTTAAGTATAAAGAAATTGGTGGAACCGGAGCCCTTGAATCGAATTTAGCTCATTCCTTTGAGAATTCTAACTCAACTCGAGTTAAGCAAGATTTCCTTCCTTTCGTGGAAATCTGTCCTAAATTAGGATCCATATTTTTATGTTTCCTTTGTTGCTGCTTTTGATTCAGTTGTTGAATATGTCGAATCCACTGATGAAACTTATTAAGCAGTTGTTAGCGCTCTTGCGCGAAGCTTACCCCACCCCCTTACTATACGAAACGAACGAAAGAAACCAATCTAGCTGTTGTGTCCTCGACTACTTCGGTGAGAATATGGTGGTTAACAGTTATCATTCTACATGAGAAAATCTTTCTGGGAATGTTTATTTCTATACCCTTCTGAATTCCTCAAATTGAAATCGAGGTTAATCGTTTTTACAAATAGGATGGTTCAAGGTGCTAACTGTACTTATTCGCTGAATACAGTGTGCTGGGAGGAGTTCTTACTGCTATGGGGCTATAGGCTATTCTGTGGGGAAAATTGAAGGGTAGCAAGATCTCAACGGAAAAAAATGTATCGGAACTGCTTCCCGAAATTCATAACAAGGTGGAGGGTATAGAAGCTGTCTCCACCAAGGAACCTCATCCTTCGCAATTCAATGATGGAGATGCATTGCGCATTTTTTCAACAAAAACCTCGTATAGCTTGCAATCATTCCCAACCCAAAATATTCATAGAATTTTTTGAACATACCTCTACGTCATAGAATATTACTCTATTATAATATAAGCCAGTAAGAACTCGCCAAATTGCAGGGTTGTGGTTTTTTGTAATGAGTAATAACACCCGAGGTAGCTTCTGCGATGCCTGGAGGCAGACTGGCGGGTCACTGGCAGCTCAATGGGGCAGCTCAATGACTCCAGACCCCCAAAACGACCTCTTTCACTTCGCAACGACAAGTAAAGAACGATCTTCCAGTAAATAACTCAAAGCAACCGAAATCACTAGTCCTTGAATCCATAGCCTAGCCTTTTGAATCTGATCTTCTCATCCTCTGAAAAACTGAGCAGCTAGCAACAAAAAAAGGTAAGCTAGGTGTTGTTATATATCGAGAATGGTATTTTGAATAGATTTTTTGTACTGATTGCATCGAGAAGAAAACATAAATGCAATATATAAAAGCAAGTTTTCTTGCATAAGTCAGTTGAGTTGGGTGTTGTTTTAGATCTAGAAAGGTTTAATTTCTCGCACCTGGATCATGATAAAATATGCAAAGCAGAAAGAATCGAAAAATACAAGCAGAAAGTGAAAGGGCTTAATTATGCAGCCGTCTAACTATTCACACGAATGTATAGATTTACAATGGTTTACAATCATGCGTAAAAGCATGCAAAAAGCATGCAAACTCAACTAAAGCGGACTTATTGCCAACATGCAATAGAGTCGAAAATAGAATAAAGCTCTAACTTGGTAAAAGCAGAAAAGCCATAAAAGCTACTAAAGTTTAACTGGACTTAACTTAGACTGTTAACTAAACATGCATGTATAGTGAGTAATTACTATTTCTAACACTCCCTCTTAATTACGAACGGGATCCGCTAACTGCTCCTTGGAGCCACAAAACAATAAGCTGATCTCCCCCTCTTTGACTAGCTCGCGGATGAAGTGATAGCGAGTGTCAATGTGCTTACTTTTCTTGTGAAACACATGATTCTTGGACAAAGCTATGGCTGAGCTGTTGTCGCAAAAGATGGTAGTAGTATATTTCACTGCATGACCCATATCCTTCAACAATCTTCGGAGCCACACGGCATGGCATGCTGCGGTAGTGGCTGCGACATATTCTGCTTCTGCGGACGAAATACTCACAATGGGTTGTTTCTTGGATGCCCAGGAAATGAGATTGGAACCAAAATGAAAAGCATAACCCGCGGTGCTTTTCCGATCATCAATGCAACCTGCAAAATCACTATCTGTGTACCCTGTAAGAGTACAATCTGAAGTACGAGTGTACCACAGTCCATATCCAGCTGTACCTGCAACATATCTTAAAATTACGAAAGTAGTACTTACGTAAGGGTACAATCCCGGAAGTCACAGGTGTACCGATTCCATATCAATTTTATTACACCCAACATATGCCAAATTATTTTCGGAGCTTTCAATGAGGAATTGGGGACTCATGAACACGATGAGCTAACAACATACATAAAGATCACGATTAGGAGTTCTTTGTCAAGTACATCAAACTACCTACCATTTGTTTGTAGGGCGTAGAGTCCACTGCTGGTCCATTATCCTGCTTACTCAACTTTATTACTGTGTGATAGGGTTCACATACATTTATCCATTCGAACCTTTTCAGAATGTCAGCAACATACTTATGCTGACAGATGAAAAGTCCCTGATCACTTTGGTCAACCTCAAGACCCAAAAATACCTCATAAGACCCATATCGGTCATCTCAAACTCCTTTTGCATGGCTGCTTTTAAAGTCTTCTGACATCAAATTTCGATTATAAATCCTTATCATCAACGCGTATACTAGAGATATTTACACGGTGATCTGTCTTCTACATAAAGTGACCGAACATACATAAACCATTTTGGAAGTAAGGGTGGGGAGTCAATCCTCTTGTACCAAGATGGGAGCTTGCTTTTAAGCCGTACAAGGCCTTTTTGACATGCACTTCACGTTCTTGGTCTTTGGCACATATCCCGGAGGTTGGTCAACATACACTTCTTTGTCAAAGAACCCATTTAGGAAAGCAGACATGACGTCCATCTGATATACTGGCCATTTTTCTGAGCAGCGATAGCCAATAATGCTCGAATAGTATCCATCCCTTGCTACTAGAAGCGAAAGGTTTCATCATAATCCACGCAATGTCTTTGTAATAAAATCCTTTGTAACAACACGGCCTTATATGCGTTACTACTTACGCCTCGGTAGGTTGGTCTTATAGACCCATTTCACTCCAATGCTGGTTTTGTCTGCAGGAAGATCGACAGGATCCCAAGTCTGGTTCCTTTCGTTTGCATCTATCTCTTCATTCATGGTTGCAACCCACTTTTCCTCTTTGGCTGCTTCCTCAAAAAATGTGGGCTGATAAGAACAAAAGGCATACGAGCTTGCTCATCAAAGCCAGGTCCTGCTCGTATATCTCTCTCAACCTTCTCATGCGCTGATGTGGCGGAGGTGTGGAATCAACTAGAAGAGGAAGAAGAGAGATGCTCGGATGGAGGAAGTACCTCTTGTTTGGTGGCGCCTGTCCCAGGCGAGGATGCGGTGGTCGAGCCCAGGATCAAAGCCCCGGCGCTAGCGATTCTCGGTGAAGGTTTAGAGTCACCCAACATATCTTCCGCCAGGCGACATTCCTGCTCACCACAACCTTTTGGTGATGGGGTTGCCAAGCTTAATGGCTTTTATGCTGCTCCGCCTTAATGGTGATGCACTTCTCGCCGGTATCCGACTGCTTCATAGAATCTTAAGGAACATGTGGCGACACTTCAAAAGGGTCACGAGGATGTGCGACACACCAGTTTTGGTTGCCACTCCATGCTTCTTAGAACAGTTCTTGATGCGTGATGGGTGATCTGTTCAAGGATAGCCAGGCAATGCAAGCGCCTGCGCCCAATACTCATTTGACAACTTCTTGTGGGACAACATGCTGCGGGCCATGTCCATGATGGTCGGTTCTTCACTACGCAGCTCCATTACCAACATTGAATTTATGTCGGTGGTGTATTGCGATTCGATGCTTCTTGCAATAATCTGTAAACTCAGTAGAGTCATACTCGCCCCCACCATGAGATCTAAGGATCTTGACTGATTTTTCCCGACTGCTTTTCAACCAAAGTTCGGAACTCTTTAAACTTTGAGAGCGTTTCTGACTTCTTCTTTAGAAACATAAACCCAATATTTCCGCTAAAATCATCAATGAAAGTCAGTAAAACAACCTCTCCCTATGGATGGGGTGCGCATGGGACCACATATATCTGTATGGACAAAATCAAGTTGGCCTGTGACTTCGAGATTCAGAGTGTGGAAGCTATCTCTCTGGTGCTTCCCCAATGCAATCCTCTGGAAGCCCCGGAGTGCTCATCTATGACTGGTAACCCTAAGACTATTGACTGTTTATGCATGCGGCGGAGACTTTTAAAGGGTAAGTGACCATATGATAATCACCACAACTAAGGTTTCCGTGCCCGGTAGGCTGTGGGCATATGACTTCGAATGATTGACACTTTTTCAAGCGGAGGAAAAACACCCTATTCTTTGTCATTTCAACTCGGCTAAAAGTCTGCGACAAGGGGTTTTATCATAGATGACACATGAGGAACCATGAAGCTGAACATCATACCCATTCTGCAATAGTTGGCCGACACTAAGCAGGGTTACTTTGAGATTAGGCACATAAAAACATCTTCAATAACCTTCATCTGGTTCTGTTTGGTTAGAACAAGGACAAGTCCTTTTCCTTCTGCAAGAACAGGGGTATGATCTCCTAATTTTATCTCGGTGGTAGCAGAACAATCAATGGAAAAGAAAAACTTCTTGTTACGTCATGGTTTGGGTGACCAACTGTCCGGTGACCATCGATCTTTTGGAAGATCTTCATGCACCAATATGGCAAAGAGAGAAACATCGGTCCGGATGTACCTTCTTCGATTAATGTGAGACATGCGCTCTGCCACCATTCTGTTCGGCTAGCCTCTTTCTGCATTTTCGAGCATAATGGCCATATTTCTTACAATAGTTGCATTGGCTATTGGAATTATCAGTCCATTTCTTACCTCACCCCCTCTGACCTTGAAAATTCTGATGCGCGGCCCGGTTATGGTCGTAGCCGTAATACTAACTAATGATCCCTCACTCCATGGGTGGATCCTACGCCTCGCTGCCTACGCGCCTCGACCTCCTGCGTCTCACGCCTATGAGGCTTGCATCTTTGAAGGCATTAAGCCGGATCATCTTCTTAAGTTAGTCGAGATTCATCGCGATGAGAACCCGGTTAACTCATCCAGTCAAGCGTAATCCAAATCTTTGGATTCTTCGTCGCAATGACAATCTCCTTGACCAAGAAGTATGCAATGACAATCATTGCATATTTCTTGGTCAAGGATCGAAGAACGTTCTCTACTATCGTCTTCATGTCGAGAGCTTCATTGTAGGACTGAAATTGATTTGTGATGCCGGTAACTCGTGTTAGGAATTGGTCCACCGATTCTAAATCCTTCATCTTAAGGTTTTCAAAATCTCGTCGAAGGTTTGGAGTCTCACAGTTTTGACTTGGTCATTGCCCTTGTAAGTGGTTTCCAAAATTTTCCAAGCTTGATGCGCACTTGCCGCACCTGTTATGCGTGTGGGGATGGATTCCTCCATGCATCCTTCGGTTAGGCATCTGGCTTGCAGATCCTTGTGTTGAAGTTCTTTGTACGCCTTCAGGTCGTCAGCTGATAGAGCGGTAAGTGCGGTCGCTGCGAGCGTTTTGATCTCGGACTCCACCACGTCCCATTCCTCATTAAGAAGAAGAACGGTTTTCATCTTGTGTGCCCACAGACCGTAATTGGTGCCGGTCAAGATCAGGGCCGGCATGTTCTTCAGAAAGTTTACCATCTCGAAAAAATAATTCCAAAGAACTTTGTCTGTGCCACCAAATAGGCTCTGTCGCACCTAGTATTCGGAAACGTTGGGGGCGCGACAATCAACCAGATAGAAAACAATTGAAGTTAAAAAATCACGAAAAGGGTGTCCGCTGCAATTCACTCCTTGTTTTACGACTTCGTTTAGCCTCGATTTTTCTTCGTTACAACGAATCACATCCTCCTTGATGCTGACAAACTTTGTTCTCACTCTGTGAAGGAGATCTTTGATCCATTGAATGGATGGTGGCAGCTTTCACTACGTGAAAGGCACCACAATCCATGGAAACCGGATCGAATAGCTCACGATACCATGATAAAATATGCAAAGCAGAAAGAATCAAAATCTGGCGAGAAAGTGGAAAGGGCTTAATTATGCGATTCGTCTAACTATCCACACGAATGTATAGATTTACAATGGTTTACGGTCATGTGTAAAGCATGCAAACTCAACTAAAGCGGACTTATTGCCAACATGCAATAGAGTGGAAAATAGAATAAAGCAACATGCAATAGAGTCGAAAATAGAATAAAGCTCTAACTTGGTAAAAGCAGAAAAGCCATAAAAGCTACTAAAGTTTAACTGGACTTAACTTAGACTGTTAACTAAACTTGCATGTATAGTGAGTAATTACTATTTCTAACAGATCAGTGAGTAACAACAAATGTCAATTATAATGGCAAGTTTCATTCATTGTTTATGCAATCAGTCATGACACATGGAAGTTATATGATATGTTACATTAAGCAAGATACTACTGGTTAATACCTACATTGATAGGAAGAAGGTTTTAGTGCATAATTAATGTATCTCCTATAGAAGTATATGATTGCAATTTATTTAATCTAAAATATGTGATGGTCAAGAATTACGAGTTTATTCTTCAATTGTTTTTATTGAACAACTCTATAATAACTGGTTGACAGATTTTTATTTATTATAATAAATTAGTTTGCAATGGCCAATTTCTTAATTTCATATCTACAAATAATTCTAAGCTCCGCTCTTCACAATGGATTCTTTGAAACAAATATAGATTTATAATCAATATACCTGGGTTAGAGACCATTTTAACTATCATAATTATGATAATACGGCATGCCAATACTACTGAAATTCCTTTATAATTACCAGAAAAATAACCGGATACTCGTTATCAAATGCACGAGAATTTTTTTATTTTTGAAGATGAGATTTAACGAAATCCTTAAATAATTTGAAAACTAATTCATTCACAAATATACTAATAGTTTTACTTCATAATATATGTATGAACCTTTTTATCATGATTAATATCAATTTTCCTTGTTACTATGACTTAGTCATTACATAATCCAATCATATAATATTTTGTACTTTATAGAGTTAAATCTTATATGATTAGTAATAACCATATGTAATAATAATATAATTTTGTATATATATATATATATATATATATATATATAGATAGATAGATAGATTGTAAATAAAGGTGGAGCCTTATATTAATACCAATTGAAATCTTACAAAAACCTGCAGCCTACAAAAAGCTTACATAGATTATAATGTCTATTAGACTTCGCATCGTGATTTCATGACCTTGGAGGATAATTGTCTCCATAGTCTGGACTCCCGACACCCTAAGCCCCAGAACCTTCTTGCATCATAAGAGTGGGCCCAGATCAACGGTCCCAAGCACATGTGGATTCGACAGTTCATATTCTCTCACTTTTTTTATGACTTCGTGTCTTTGGAAGATAGCTTCCTCCGTACTCTGGACTCTTGACACTCGAAGTCCCGAAATCTTCTCACCTCAGAACAGTGGGCTCAGATCGATGGTGTTGAGTACCTGTATAGTCATCGGTCTAGATTTTCTCACTTTTTTCGCAACTTCGCATATCGCAACTTCGTGACTTTGGAGGATAGCTTCCTCTTCGCTATGGACTCCTGATAGCCGAAGTCCCATAATATTCTCGCATCAGAATGGTGGCCCTAGATCGATGGTCCCAAGCACTTGTGGAGCCAATGGTCCAGATCGACGGTGTCGAGTATCTATGTAGTCAATGGCCCATATTCTCTCACTTTTTTTGCGACTTCGTGTATCGCGACTTCACGACTTTGGAGGATAGTTTCCTCCGTGCTCTCGACTCCCGATAGCCGAATTCCTGAAAGATTCTTACATCGGAAAAGTGGGCCCAAATTGACGGTCCCAAGTGCCTGTAGAGCCAATGGTCCTGATTCTCCTCCAATTTCTGCACCTTTGTTCATGACAACTTCGCGACTCTAGAACACGGCTCCCACCATGCACTAGTCTTCCGAAAGCCACATTCTTGAAAACCTTTGTCAGTTGCTTATCATTTGTGCTATCATTGACGGGAACCCTCTCTCCATGGCTTCTGATCATTTATAACTTGGAAGAATTATTGAGTGATCGAGGATGTCACCTTGTCCAGGTTAGGGCCGTCGAGCTGGGCAAGCTCTTTTCATTGGATCTAGAGGGGTGAGCTTTGTGACTACTTGGAGGTATGGAAAAGAATTTGTTGCATTGAGTCAACTCCTGCATTGGCCAATCTGGACTATGTATGCAACTTTGTTCGCACTTCACCGAATGTGCGAAACGGTAATAGTTAGAGCAAGTCTGAGAAGTGCCCGGAAGCTGTAAAGAGGGATAAGGAGGCGCTAGCTAGGGGTGATTTTTCCTGGATCTCTTCCATTCAAGATTTTTGTAACCAATTCAATTATGATTTTGGAGTCTCCTTCAACGATCAAACAAGTTAGTTTTTGATCTAAATCCATTTGCACTCCTTTGAGAAGACCCCAAATTTTTGTTTCAAGTTGTTGGTGTCGTATTTGAGATTTTCTGCAGTGAAGCTTAGAATTTGGCACGAGATGTCTCTTATGACCACTCCATAGCCAGATCGACCTGGATTGCCTTTTGAAGCGCCATCAAATTTGACTTTGTGGAAGCCAGACGGGGGAGGGGGGGACCACTTGGAGTGACAGAAGGCTTTTGAAAAAAGTCAGGACTGCTAAGGAGGTAAGGAGTGAGAAAACGATAAGCCCCAAGAGTTAAGGAGCAAGAGCTCACTTGGACCAGTGAGGAAATCTACCTAGGTCGAAAGATGAAACTGAAGAGTTTCTTGGATGTGCCAAAGGATTGTGTTCCAGAGGAGGGTGGGTAAAGAGGGTTTGGAGTGAAAGATTCTTTTGTTTCTCTCTTTCCACAATTGCCAAACTATGAAGCCAGGTAAGAGTTGCCAGGTTCTATTCAGGATAGGAATTTTGAAGGAACCAAAGCCCCAATCCCTAATTATGCTTGTGATATTGTTCTTATCTCGTTTGGTTCTTCTCATGAGATGAGAGGCTTGGTTCTAGATGTCCTCACTGAGTGGGCAACTGTTTAGGAGGTGATCCATGGATTCTTCTTGGAGATGATAGAGATGGAAAATCGAGGGGGCGATGAAGCCTCGTTTTTGAAGATTGTCCCAAGTTAAGATCTTGTTATTTATAAGAAGCCAAAGGAAAGTGGATATTTTGGGCTAGAGTTTTGATTTCCAAATGGTAATCTAGATCTTGTCCTTTTGAATATTTTGGAATTTTTCCTGTAGAGTGTATCCCTCTTTGAGAGTGACGCCACCATGAGCTGTGTATCCCCATTTGAGAATGTCTTGATTTGTTCTTTTCCAGATTCCCCTTTGATATGTTGCTTGTTTCCAAAGTTGCAGGTCACAGTCCAATGATACTTGGAGTTCCTAATGGGTTGATTGTCAGTTGTGCCAGGGAGAGTTACTGCGGGTATCTATCCATAGATATGCCACTTTGAGAGTGGCCAAATCTTCTATGTGATTTGTATAGGATTGAATATTTTCTTCCAATTGTAGGGGTGGCATTTGCTGCTAGGAATCTGTCCAAAATAGGGCATTATGGCCATTGTCAACTTCCCAGAAAGCATGATCTTGAATGAGTGGCCTATTTTTCTAGGCCGCATTCCAAATGTTGGAGCCTTGAATTTTTTCCTGCATTATTATCAGATGGATTTGATGCATGTTGGGGGCATATTTTAATTTCCAGAGTTTGGCCTAGATCTGTGCTGGAGTTTTGAGGCATCTCCACCAAATTATTGCTCCCATGGTGCTATTCAATTTTCCAGGGTCCCGAAGGCCCAATCTGATTGAAGATTTGGGCTTGCAAACCTTGTCCCAACTAACTAGGGCCCATTTTTTCCCCGGATTGTGTCCATGCCATAGAAATTTTATTTCCATATTTATTATTTTCGTTATGATGATAGGGGGGTAGTTAGGGCAGAGAAGAGGTAAGAAGGGATGGCTTGAAGGACTGACTTTAAGAGAACATTTATGGCAGGAAGGTTGAGGGAGAAAAAGTTCCAGTTGCTGAGACGGTTGGAAATGGAGATTAGGAGAGAGTCCCAAGAGATATTTTTGGCTGCTGAATCAGAGAGAGGCAGTCCCAGATAGCGACAGGGTAGAGTGCAAACAAGAGTTTTCAAAAGTTGAGAAAGGTGATGTTGGATTACTTTCGGAGTATTAAAAAAGAAAAGATGTGACTTGGCCAGATTAAAGGTGGTGCCAAAGGCTTCACTGAAGTTAGAGAGGATGGAACTTAGCTTGTTTTCCTCTTTCACAGTGGGGGTGTTCATTAGTAGTGTGTCATCAACAAATTGGCTATGGGAGGATGTCGATTGTAACCCATGAGGAGGGAGGCCTTGGAGGGAGCCATTTTGGATAGAATCCTTGATGTAGCAACCTAGGACTTCTTCCATGATGACAAAAAGGAACGGGGAGAGAGGGTCACCTTGCCTTATTCCTCTTATGGGGGAGAAGGGTTAAGAAGGGACTCCATTGACCGAGATTGAGAAAAAGGTTGAGGAAATGAGGTTCATTATACAATAGATCCGATCCTTGCTGAAACCGAAAGCCAATAAAAGAGCTTCCATGTACTAATAGCCTAATTTGTCAAAAGATTTTGAAAGGTCAAGTTTTAGGAGCATACCTGGAGTCTGGGTGCTCTTGAGCGAGTGAATTATTTCATGAACAAGGATGATGCTATCCATGATTTCCCTTCCTTTGACGTACCATGATTGCTCCTTGGAAATGATGAAGGGGAGTATGGGATTGAGTCTTAGAGATATGACCTTGGAGATGATTTTATAGATCACATTGCAGAGTGATATGGGTCGAAATTTCTTCAGATTTGTTACTCTTTCTTCTTTTTGTATAAGGGTGAGGAAAGTAGCATTTAGAGCAGGGAGAACTTTGCCTAAGTTGCGTGATTCCTCCACCAGCTGCCACACTTCTTCCCTTAGCATTAGCCAATAGGAATGGAAGAAGTCTATGGTGAAGCCATCTGGGCCTGGAGCCTTGCCTATGGACATGTCCTAAATAGCATGATTCACTTCTACTGGCGTTATAGGTGTCATGAGAGCCTCATTATGTTCCTAGGTGATGATAGTTGCGATATTTTGGGTCACCCTTTCAATTGCAGAGTTACAATCCACCATAGGGTTTGAGAGGAGATCGTTGTAGAAGTCCAATAACTCATGCGATATTTTCTGATGAGTTAACAAGGTGTTTCCTTGGGGGTCTTCCAGTTTCGTGATTATATTGATTAGGAATATGTGGATCATGGAATGGTGGAAGAATTTGTTGTTTTTCTCTCCCTCATTGACCCATTGACCCATTGATTTCTTCTTGCTTGTGTCTTTCTTCCAGTTTCCTTTTGATCTCATTCTCCTCCTGCTGCTGAGTGAGTGTGTAGCCTTAGAGAATGAATTTCCCTTGGAGGTCCTCTAGTTTTTGTTCCAACAGTTTCATTTCCTGGAAAATGTTCCCGAAGACTTCTTTGTTCCATTGGTGCACCTGTTGTTTGAAGTATTTGAGCTTTTGCTGGAAGCAATACATTTTGTGCCCTTCTCGAATTGTGTTATGCTCCACCAATGACGGGTGTTTTCCTGGAAGTCTAGATGGGTGAGCCAGAATTTTTCAAATCTAAAGGGTTTTAACTTGGGGGTAGCGATAGTGTCAACCCATAGCTGAACCGACCAGTGATCCTAATTGGCTTTCGGGAGGATATTGGAGTCAATTAGGGGACCTTCCACGATGAGACTTTCTGATATGAGAAAGTGATCTATCCTGCATGCTATTTGTTGGTGACCTGATCTTTTGTTGGTCCAGGTGTAGGTACCATTACTGTTCTCTATATCAACTAGTCTGAGGTTCTCTAGGCGTTCTTGAAATTTTACATTGTCCT
>SNQJ01S0005446.1:0-47661 GCA_010110895.2 Picea sitchensis | reverse complement strand
ATAAGGATCCCATTAAAACAACAACCAATTCGTCCAACAGAGGTAGAATATTGAATTATTTAGGTATAGGAAAAGACTTACAACAGTTATACGATTAGTAAAACAAAAAAAACAGAACTCCTTTCTATATAGGTATAACATGAACAGTAAATATAACCAACAATTCATTCAGACAGATGAAGTTTAGAGTAGCATATCTAAACTATCTTGCGGAGAAAACAAAGGGAACAACCACGTTCCTCCCAACCGTAGAATCGAGTAGCCACAATTTCTTGNATATATGCTTATATACACTTTGTTCGTTCATTGATATTCATACCCGAGTCTGTTTAAATTTTGGAATCATATGTATGCATATATTACTTCTATTCGTCCACTATTAGGTATTCGGTTCTATATATTTTTGAAATAAAAAAAATGACTTCCAGAAAATAAATCTACAATTAGATCCTACAGTCTATTTACTGAATTCTCGAATAGCCATTGTCTAGGTTATTGCATGAATAAGGATCCCATTAAAACAACAACCAATTCGTCCAACAGAGGTAGAATATTGAATTATTTAGGTATAGGAAAAGACTTACAACAGTTATACGATTAGTAAAACAAAAAAAACAGAACTCCTTTCTGTATAAGTATAACATGAACAGTAAATATAACCAACAATTCATTCAGACAGATGAAGTTTAGAGTAGCATATCTAAACTATCTTGCGGAGAAAACAAAGGGAACAACCACGTTCCTCCCAACCGTAGAATCGAGTAGCCACAATTTCTTGCTCGATTCACCCCCTAGCCTGACCATGACTCCATAAGGGAGAACTTGACAATCCCTCTACAACACAATCCTTCAATTCAATCTCTTTTCTCCTTGTCTCACACCCTTCCAGTGTTCATAACAGCAAGTGGAAAAAGAAAAAAGAAAAAAACTAGACTCTTTTCCCCAACATACTTAGCAGCGTCTTGCCTCCTCACATATGCCTATTTGTAACTTGCCTAGGTCTTTTCCCTTCCTTGGAATTTTTGCAGCTTCCTAAATCCCTGATTTTCAGGGGCTGCCAATGGTCAAATCATTAGTTTGCCACTTGTAAAAATCAGCCCAGCGGTAGTTCTAACATGTTCCCCACTCATTGAGTCATGGTCAACTACTTTTAACATGGATGTTCCATTTGTCTTCCTGCAATTAATATAAAGTATTATGTTTTTTTGTACAAGTGTCATAGTCCAATATCTAGTTGGGACAAATCAGATCTCTGCCCAACAGTCAAAATGATTTATTACAATTATAAAATTCGAAACTCAGAATTGTCATAAATGGCAAAAATTTTCCAATTTCGAATTTACTAAAAACGGAAGTAAATTTCCAGCAATTTAAATTCTAAAAATATTTTTATTTTCTTTATTTTGGGGGGGATGTCACAGATGTCTTCTACATTTTTCCCTGCACATTTTTTCTCTTGTGTCAGGATTATATCGGGGTCTTCCAATTTGATGCAGTTTCAGAGTATCCTTTGTTTGGATCTTCCATTTAGACCTATGATATTCCAGGTGAAGATCTTCATAATTAAGAGTTAGGTGGGTGGGAAAAGGAGCTCTTTAAGAGCTTGTGAATCTACCTCGAGTTGATCATATAGTTTCTTGCTTCCTTTACTAGCCGATGAGATGATTTTCTGCCTCGTGTCTTGTTTTCTTTTGGATGTTCTCGTGGATCTTGGTTTGGTTCTGCGAGGATTCCCAAACTTGATGTAGCCCCTACTGATGAGTCCATAAAAACTTTGTGAACTTTCCTGAGTTGGTCTTCTGGTAGTGTATGAATATCCTTCTTGTTGAGTGCTTATTCTAACCTGTCTAGGTAGATTTTTGTAGGTCTTGTTCATCCATTTCGATGACAGTATCTTCCTCTCTTTCTGGTTCCTTCTCTGTGCTTGGGTGGGTTTGTGGATCTGTTTGATTTGTTGGGGTTTTGTGCATTTTGTCTTCCTTGTGCTTGGTGGGATCTGTCTCCGCGGTCTTGTGGGGGTTTTCCACTTCGTTTGCCTCTGGGAGGTGGTTGAGGGCTTCAAAGGAATTGTTATTTGGGTTCTTTTTACCATTATTGGTGGTGGGCTTCTTCTGCACTAGCTTATTTCGATTTTGGATCTGGGTGAATCATTCTTTTGTTGTCCCTTCAGCTTCCCTTTTGGGGGGGTGTTGAGGGGCCAATCTCTGAAAAGGTCCCCATGTTCGTGGCATTTCTGAAATCTAAAAGGAATGTGTTCATAATCTATGGTTTGGCCCCATTCCTCGTCCTGGTATTTTAAGGTAATTGTGCCTGGTAGAGATTTGGAGATATTCATGTAGACACAGATCCTTGCATAAGAGGTGTATTTTCTCTATTTAGTGCCTTTACAATATTTGACATATTTACCCAGGGTATTGCCTATGCCCAGTAAAATTTCTTCTAACCAAAACTCTTGAGGTAGGGAATATAGGCGAGTCCATACCGGTGCATATGCGAAGTTATCATTTATGGGCATAAGCGGTCTGTCCAGAAGCGGAGGTAGAGGCCTGCCGAATTGTAGAAGTATGGTCCCCCTTCAAAAATCATGTCCTCGTCTTCTAGGTTGTAGAATATTACTCTGAAGAAACCGTTGGAGCTGAGCTAGAGCTCGTAGTCTCCCTTGGGGTTCCACCATGCTTTGATCCAGCGGGTTAGGTCCTTTTCTGAGGGCCAGAGAGCTAGGAATTTTCCTATGAGGGCATGGTCTCTCATGAACTGCATGTGTTCCCCTATCTTGATGGTTTTGATGATGTATCTCGGCAAAACCGAGGCTTGGGGGATACATTTTCCAGGTATCTAAGCTCGAGCGGCTTTTGGATGCAAGGACTCAGCATATGTAGTCCAATCTTTGTTGATATCCATCTCTTCCTGCAGAAACTCAAAGGTCGGTCTGCACGCGCGAGTTCTTCGAATCTTTGGTGGGAACGTTGCGGTAAGAGGGGGCTTTCACCCACCTTCTGTTCCCAATCTCTGAGGGGGTGAGAGCTACAGGGCTGAGGTAATCAGCGCGTGCCCAGGGAGTCAAAGAAGGTCTGGCAGGCGGGTTGAGAGCATTAAGGAACCCTAAAAGTGGCAGAGCTTTCGGATTGCATAATTTCAATTTCTATCGGAAATATGTTATTATTAACAAATGACAATACCATGTAGTAATTAACATAGTCACAATGTCTTGTTTGATATTACTTGTCTTCTTTGTATATATATATGAAAATTATTTTGCATGCAATTATATAATGTACACGCATTTTTGGAAAAATAAATTAATAAAAAAAAATTCTAATTTGATCCGGATAAAAAAAAATTCTAATTAGATCTCACTACCAATACCAATCAGTATATACTTATTGATTACTTATATAATGATATGAAACTCTACGACAAGGAAGAATAGGAAAAGCCATTAGCATAGTACATTATACAATGAAAAATGTTAAAAAAATACTTACAATTTTTTTGCAAGGTACAGTGCAAGAATTCAGACAGAACTATGAAGTGAATCTAAAGCTCCTACCAACCGCAGAAGCACTGCTTCATGCAATGAAATCTACCTTCATGTGGTGAATTTATGCTTCTTAGCCAGTGTTATTTATTTATTTAAACGCTCCAGAGCAATTAGCAATTGCACTACTTGTGAAAAATCAATATGATGTCAAACGATTTAGCGGCGTTGAACATGGATCAATAACTCTAGACAGAGACATTGATCATAGTTAAATAATCACACCCTTACCCTGAAGGCAGGGACTTGCTACTCTGCAGCTCCAGATACATGGATCATAGTTAAATAATCACACCCCTACCCTGAAGGCAGGGACTTGCTACTCTGCAGCTCCATTTGTTGGAAATGTGTTTGAATTGTTAAATTTTGTGAAAAAAAGAAAAAACGAAACAAACATTGGAAAACAAACGAAGTATATTCCCTCCTCACGGAACATTGGAAAAAAAATGAACATTTTATTTTCATTTGGTTGCGAGCACAACAAAAAATTTAACATATATTGAAAACTGCAAGTGCATAACGTTGAGATCTGATCCACATGAAAACAAAGGAAGGTGAGCTAGAATTGCATTTTATATAGCCCTCGAGAGGTCGGGGAGGTTTATTTTAACTTAATAGTATTTTAATGCGATAGAAGAAGAATCCAAACACAACAGCATGACCAAGATTTGTGCTGGAATTATTTTTTACTGTGGTTGTCGATAGCACTCAGATGGAAGCTGATAATTGAATCTGGCGTTATCTTGGCAGTAATCGTATATGAGATAATTACTGCGAACCCACTGTAGTTGTCCTTGCTGGGCATAGTTCAAGTTCTGATTCCACCAGTTATTGGCCCAACACTGGGAGGCGGTGCCATTGCCTGTCCATTCACAGACGTCRGTTTTGAAATTCATGTACGAAGCCACAAACGGYGAGTAAGACCAATCTATTTTCACCCGCCCCCCYTGAGTTGCCCACTGGTCTGCGTTCCATAAGCTTGAGAACACTCTCATTGCCTGCTGATTCGGATATGGCACGCCTATGTCTTCATTGTTTGCAAATACTCTGATTGGCAAACCATCAACGAAAATCCTGAAAAATAGTTCATAAATATATACATATATCAGTTACTACAATACAAAATTAGAGTGAATCTAAAATGAAAGTCGAAATGGATTAAACGTCCAAACCAAACGACTAAGAGAGAGATAGAGATAGTTTACGCAATTTGCTGCGGGTTCCAGAGAATAGAGTAATTGTGATAATCTGCTGTTGGATCGAACCATAAATAGAACTGCTGCTCTCTATCGGCTGAACCATTGATATATATGTTTGTGTGCAGAACGTAGGGCTCGCCAGAAACATTTCCTAGGAACTCCATATCAATTTCGTCGTGCCTCTCACCTGTAGACGATAACTGCACCATGTGCGTGTATTTCAATATTTTGAGTACCGAAAAACGGAATAAAACCTACGAACTTTTGTTCCTATATCATGAAATAACAGACAAATTAATTGATCTACACAGAAACAGAATTCTCACATAGTATGTCGTAACCGTGCCAGCGGAATTTTCGGGCACCAGCTTCATAGACATATCAACACTCCCAAACAAAAACTCCTTCTTCGATTGAAATCCCGAGCCTAATTAAATCCAATATCCATTATCATATTTCTATTTCTAGATATAAAGATAAACCTATTAATCTATACTTCACAATCTATATCAGAAACATAATCTATACAGTTCTATATAAATAAGTATCTCTGTGAGTATTATTAAACTTAATACCAGAATAATTAGTAAGAGAAAGTTGCAATTCCTGGCCATAGTTGAATATCCCGGCGTTGCTATCGCCCCATGTTACATCGATATCATTGTAGAAATCTGCATAAACTCCGGGTGATATAGCTGTGCAGATAATAACAATCAGAATGAAATGGACATAACCTGGTAAACTAAGAGCTCTGGAAACCTCCATGGATGCAAATGATATCAATCAAATTTGGGGGATAACGGTGAATGGTGAAGGGGATCTAATTGAATCCCTGCTGGGTATAGAACAAAATTGATGTAGGAGGAGGGGGGATTGAATCTGCGTGTTTGGCCGTCATCGTGAGGCTATAAATGCATATTAACCTCCGTGTGGGGTAGGCACCGAGAAAACATCCGTTGAAATGCGTATTTTCAATACAAATTGTTATTCCATTAACATCCAGCCAGTTGGGCTGTGGAGCTGTCACGCGGTTTAGCCGTGCTGGGGACTCAAGACTCATATTCTCGACGAATGCCTTATATCTCGAGCTGTCCTTGTAAGATGAACATGGAACGGTGGTTAAAAGCAGTGGCCATCAACTGGAAGTCACCAAAGGGTGAGCACTGAGGATTGGCCTTTATTAATTTCGACACATGGTCAACAGAATACTGTATTCTATATATCTTCTACTGGAAAGCAAACGCGGATTTCCGATAGAAGCCATACGCCAGCTAGGCCAGGTAAGGAATACAGAGAAATTAGCTGTCACCCAGCTTACCTGTGTCGATAGTTCACGTTCATGGTGCCATGATACTCTGTTATTTTCTTAGTTGAGATTGGGGTGTTTTTACACGTACCGATGAACTAGGATATGGGAATAAAATACCATTTTCCACCCTGTCTCGGAATTGAACTAAAACTTTTTTGAATTGGCGATGTATACCGTTTGTTGATAGGTGAAGTAACATTTGGAAGATATAAATATCCCCTCCCAACCCCACATGCACATGTGCTTAACCTAAAGTTTTAGTTACATATTTTATCTAGCACTTTTTTCCATATATTTACGCCGAAAGGCCTATACCTATTGCAGATGGGCACAATTAATCACCTTTTAATCTAAAATTCTAATCTGATGACTAACAATTGAAGATGCTGACATATTCTTAGTCATCCTCCCAAATCAATGAATGTGATTTACTCTTCATAACTTCCTTGTATTTTTGAATGCATCATTTAACTTGTTTACTTTTTAACATTTACCTAATCATATTAAGAAATTACTGTACCACCATATGATTGTCACGTTTAACTGATTAACCTTTGGAATAACCACATTTGAAATTAATTTTTAGATTTCCTCAACTCTATGTGTGTTTCAGCTGTCCCGAAAAAAGCTTTGGCATCGCCTTTCGGAGTTAACAGCCACTTTGCGGCTGTGCTAGTAAATATTTACAACATATTTTTAATGAATTAGAAACTCTGAAGTCTATTAGGCCTAGTTTTTAGTCTATTAGAATTTTTGAGGTTTATCAGTCCAACTAATAGTAATCGCTATTTATGTGTTCCATTAATATGGCACGTAAACAAGTAATTAAACCAAAGTTTTAAGTGTTAAATGCACATTTGCAGGTAGCATTTGGTTTTTAGGCCAAAGTTTTAACTTTGAAGTTTTATTTGCCCTCTTTGCGAGGTAGACCCTAACTATATCTTACGTTAAAAACACTTTCAAATGCATATTTGATGAGTAAAGTTGATGAAGTCAAGTAATGCTAGAACTAAGTCTAGCACTACTTCTTGGTATTAAATGTTAAGTCCTCTTTAACCATCTTAAAGATTGGAGTGTCCATAAGCCACCTTGTTATAAACCACCTTGTCACACGCTGCTTGTATCTGGCAGTCCGCATGTTAGCGGTTTGCATGTTAGCGGTTCGCATGTTATCCATGTGTTATGACATCTTCTCCACTGCTCCTTCTTCATACCTAGTATTCCTACAATTTTGAGCAACTTCATGGCTACATGGTACATGCCAAGGAAAAATGCCCCTCCAACTCAATTGCAACTCAATTTCTGGGTCATATTTTACTCTCTTTCATCCCATACAATTTCCTTTCACATTCTTGCTCTGGAGTTGAATCCCCAAGAAACTATGTTGTGTTCCTTGTTTGAGTTGTGTGAGTGGAGCTATGATGGAAGTTTGGAGCCACAACTTTGATGAAAGCCTGCATATGCAAAGACATAGGTATATATTCTAAGTTACCAGAGATAGATATTCTATTGGGTCTAACTTACTTCAACATCTAGTAGGCAAGTTAACAAAATTCATTAAAAAAATTCATTCATTTTTTTATACTTAAAATTGCATTTTGTACCTGGAAAACCCTTTAGGAAAGTTGAAATCTCACCTACAGCTAGTCAATTTCTCCTCCTGCAACAAATCAATTTCTCCTTAGTCGATTTATCCTCCTATTTTTAGATGAATCTTAAAAGGAGCATTTGAAATCTCACCTACAGCTAGTCGATTTCCTCACCCTATGATCCCTAAATGGAAGCCTATTTCTACAGGACAAACATGACATTCTGAGAAGCGAAGGCATGGTATGCGGTTCTAGTCTAGGGGACCGTGAGAGAAGGGATGGTTACTAATGTCACTCTGCAAGTTGTCATCAGGTTTAGCAGTCGCATTGTCCCTTTCATTTGCTACATGCCACAATCTTTAGAGAACGATTAGGCTAGTCTGCTCACTCAGGTGAGAAAGAAAAGAAGGTAGGCAGTCAACTCAAAGAAAGCTTTGAATCCCTTGCATAATTATATCATATCAGTATTCAAACACAAACTCTACTCACTCTATGCACAAAACTGGCCCAAGAATCGATATGAATACACTCCATAATGATATAACGCTATATCAACCTCACCCATAAATATAACTGGTTGGCTTAACGAAACTGAGATTAAGTTAAGATGATTTAAAATTCAAACAAGTGTAATGCTATGCCATGAAGAAAAATAATATAAAGAATGGAACTTGCATGTTAGGTAAATTCGAGGAAGTTGTGAAAGGGAATATAAATGGCATTTTCGGCTCTAAAATGGTGGTCAGAGCGAGTAAAGATCGAAGGATTTTGCCTTTTTCTTTGTATTTTGTCAAGGTTCAAGCTGAACCTATTGAAGAAGAGCATAAACAGGTCCTGGATTGGAGAAGCTAGTGGTACTGTAGAATCAAGCAGCCCTGATGATTGATATATGCGATAAAACTAAGAAATATGGTCGCGTTTTGCTGGGAAAATAAAAGCCATGGGCTGCAATGGAAGTTCTCTGGGTAAACCCTCCAAATTTAATAGCAATTCATCCACATTATGCAGAAAACACTCCAAATTTGATAGAAGGCCGACCATTTGCATTGTAGGATACTACAAGATCCCCATGCAACCATGCAAAAAGGCCCTTTGAATTTTGGACTAGAAAGTGGTGGTCAAGGGGTTCTCTAATACAGATGGAAACAATGGTGTTAATATGTTGTTTTCTGAGCAAGAGATTCAAACCTAGCAGCATCAACGATGCTTATTATGATAATATGTTGAGCAATAGTTCATAGAATTTGAAGGCTTCTCTGCACGAGGTCGAACTTGTGTCATTGCTTTTACAACTCGTCCATGCCCGCACCCCTCAAGAAAACGTGTCCACCTACAAATAACATGTGCCTTTTTCCATGAAACCTGTGTCAAGCTACCGCTCCCAACTTTTATCCCTTTGATGGGTTACCATCAGATCTTCCAATTCCACCTAACACATGTTTCACTTTAATGGGTTACCATCAGAGATTCCAATTCCCCCAGACACATGTTGCGCTGAAAAATCTCAACCATTGCAGCTATCAGAAGACAAATCTCATATATTGTGGGATTGAATGAGAAAATAAATAGGGCATGACACTACCTTTCCTGAAAGAACACGTAAGGCTTGTACAACTCTGCTAAATACATGACGTTGTTGTAATTTTGAAGCATACGATTGTAACATGGTGTGATGCAAAATAAGACATTGCTCACTACAACGAACTCAAATAATTAAATTTATTAGATGTATATATATCTAATAAGGTATTTAGAAGATGTAAATTCTAAGGATGCAAGGAGTTATAAGGGGGAAATTGGATTTATTAGTCATATATCTATTTAATGAGGCATTTATAAGATGTAAATTCTAAGGATGCAAGGAGTTATAAGATGTGAATTCTAAGAATGAAAACCTTTCTTAAAGTCTAAGGACTTCAGAAGTTCGCAACTCTAAAAATATAAATTATAATCGTGGGAAATTTGTCTCCAATCATGAACCAAGATGCCTTCCTATTTTTGGCACCATTGGATATTAATTGGTTCTTTCTAGTCTCGGTATTGAATCACACATTGCCTTGGCCATTACATTATTATTATTTATTTATTTTTGGTAAATAAAAGTGGATCCTTATATTAATTCCAACTCAAGGCTTACAAAAAAGATTTGCAGCCTGTTATCCCTGATATCTAGGGATAACTAGGAGATCATGTCTCGAGGCCCACATGGTCCTAGACATGGAGTACGAGAGCAGATTGACTTGAGCATGGCCCTTGAGGGCCCATCTTTTCTTCTTCTCAGCCATACTTGTCCTTGAGGGCCCATCTTTCTTCTTCCTCACCAAATGTGTCCTACCAAATGGTGACTAGCCTCCTCCATCTCTACTGGCCTGGGCTTGCATCAAAAAGGTTCTTGCTCCATGAGGTAATTATTGAGGTATCATGGTATGTCATATTTGATCATTATAACTTCTTCTCTATATATGCATTAGGTTTCTTTCATTTCTAATAACCTTGGATCTTACACTAACCACTTGACCACTGCTAGTGATTGATGAGGTATTAAATGTTGGTATTCATGGGTTTTGTTAGCCACCAAAAGGGGATTTGCAGATCCATCATCAGCTCCCACCATTCTATCACTTTTACATCTTAAAACCCAGCTCATCCATCCCATTCCCCTAGTCTAGCTAATGGATGACCATCTAGGGTACATCTTTGTCTTGTGGGAAGAATGCTAAAGGACCAGGAGGTAAAAGCAAATTCTGAACAAAGATAGTTTTCATAGGAAATGAAAACTAGAGATGCTTCTCCCAGGGACTGAAGGCAATAAAGCCTCTCTATAAGAAACCATAAGGACCCTAAGAAAATGATAAATAAATAAATGTAAATCTTAAATCCAAGAGGATGGGAGGTCTCATCACTAGGCTACCATTATGTTCATAGGTATTTAGCAAGATGACATCAAGCAATTATCCTGTCACCAAACTGTATAAAGTTGACCTTTGGTTCCATGCACAAAAGGAAAGGGGGTCTCATCACGAAAATTCTCTCATTTCAATGAAGATACTAGCAGTAACGGCCAAGGGTCCCAGCCACCAAGTCAAGGCTTGTAGTAAAAATGCAAATAAAGAAAGATAAGGCAATAAGGGTTTGGAAAAGTGCATCCATGACTCCGTGCACACTCTACAAAGGCACCCACGTATCTAATAATCTTCTAGTAAGGACTATGACTAGATATCCTTAAAACCACAACACATCACTATACATGATTTGAATAACCCTTTGAGGAAACTTCTCAGTTCTTGTGGGTATTGACCCAAAAAGTTGCCCTTTGGTTGCTTTTAGCTTGCATGTTGGGTCCGTAATAGTCTCAGAGCTCTTAGAAGATTTGTTAGATGTTATGCATATATTCGATAATTTTGATGATGAGATTTACTCATTGCTAAGTGATGTCTAGGACCTGATGAGCCCCTCGAGGGTGGATAAAGGACCGGTCTGGCTTTTGGACAAAAATTAGATGATCGATGCACATGGGAAGATGATTAGTTCCACTCATGGGGTTGAAGAGCCCATTAGGTGGACGCTGGGATGGTGCAGGCAGGACAGGGCTGTGATGAGCCCTTGCACAGAGAAGAGGAAGGACGCTTTCATTAGGACATTTTGGCAGAGATTTGCCTATGGGGATCAGCCCCTTAATGATGGGACGTTGACCTTGATGGATTGGACGCCATCCAGGGTTAGTTGGACGCTTTTTGGAGTAGAGGGCAACGTGTTGGTCTTGTTTGGCCCACTCATTAGTTTGCAGGAGCCCCAGGGGGGGGTCAACGTCTGGGTTGCAAGATGATGATTTAGCCCTAAAAGGGCCAATGTCTCCTAAAGGCCCCATCGCCCCATTATTAGCTCATTTTTTGCATTTTAGCATGTAAAAGTGACAAACACTGATAATGTATTGTCAGCCTTGTCTGTTGTTTTATTGACCTATTTTGTAAAATTAAAGGTCAAAGATCATATAAGAAGGGGACGCTATTCTCATTTTGGATATCATAACTTGCTCTCGAGAGCAGACATTTAGCTTTGTTCTGGTTTATCTTCTTGGAGTGAGGCTTAAACCTCTTGGAAGGACTATTTTTGGCAAGTGGTGCTTTTATTCATTGAAGGTTTACAACTAGGGATTTGGATTACATGCTTCTTCATGATCTTGTAAGTGTTTTTCATCAAACTCTTGAGTGAATGGTTGATGATTTAACATCTTGCATTAGTTGTTATCTTGTTGTTATTTGCTTAATCCTTGAAACCCTAGGAGCCAACACACAAGTAGGTCGGTCATGTCCCCAAGGAATAAAGCTTATAGCCACTTGATTTGAAGGGATTTTTAGCCTAGCCATAGCTACACCATGATTCTTCTTATCTTGAGTTAGTTTTGGGCACAAATTGAAGAAAGAAGTTGTTCTAGGCCTAATTTAGGCTTACACCTAGGTTTTACTTCTAGGTTTTTGAAAAGCCTTGTATGAAGAAACACTTTTCAGCCCTAGATTTGTGTTTCATAGGGTGCCAGTCGTTTTGCCAAAGAAGTCTTATGAGAGAAGAGGAAGCTTTAGGCCTAGCTTTAGCTACACCTAGGTAAGTCTTCCTTCTTAGGGTTTAGGTTGGTGGCCCTGCCATAGCAAACACCATCAAACCCTAGCTCTTCTTCTCCTTAAGTTTGAGTTCCTCCTAAACCATTAGTCCCACTTCAAGTTGACTCCATTAACCCAAGGTACTAGTCTAGAAACTCTCTTGAACTTGTTTATGCCTCAAAACTCTCTAAACTACTTTCTCAATTTGAAACCCTAACTAACCTAACGCCTAACCCTAGCTTTCTTTCAACCCCACAAGTGTGACGTCTTGCTGATTTTAACTTTGTTTGGATAGAAAGGTGCTGCCTAGTCATCTTACCCAGCAGTCGGAGTTTTCATTGCATTTTTGCCGGTTGAATCAGTCAAAACGGCTCCTTGGCTAGCTAACCCTAAAACTGCAACAAGATTTATATAGGTGATGTCACATGTTTAGATCTCTTGTTTATACCTGCAACGTTGTGACATTTATCATCTATTTTGATAGACATTGAGGTGTAGATCACTTCCACAAGACTATTTGCTAAAACATTCCACTCAATTGTCTTAAATTTTGACCTAAAAATAAGGCTGAAGTCATCTCCATTGCAGCAACAATATATATGACGCAACAACATTATATATATGAGCTAATTTGAGATATTTATTGCATTGGTATATGATACAAAGTTTAATTATGAACATTGAATGCTTATCATCTCTTATGCTATGTTGAAGAAGTAATCTTTGCCTTTGTTTAGCCATCATTGACTTCGTCAATAATAGCACTTAATCATTTTTCTCACATATATGATAAAGATAGTCATTTATATCTTGAAGTACTAACCCACTGCAAGCACATATTCTAGTTATTTGTCTTGTCTTGCAAATAGGTGTCATTCAGTGGAAGACTTTTCTCTTGACTATCTCATACTTGGGCAACAATCTGTGAAAGGGAACTTCTTTGACTTGGTCCATTACCCTTTAGCCTTTCATTAACCTAGATTGCTTAGGGACGTCTCCCTTGGACTAGCCCTCCTAAATAGAAAGAGCCCCCCATCGAGGTGACAGTGGGTAGGGAAGCTCCTGTTACGCCGGTTTCAAGCCTTGACTCAAGCCTACTTAAACCCCTCCTACAAATCGTGCGATAACACAGCCTATCTGCATACACAAAAATGCCCGCAACTAAAGGTAGAACTGATTACATTTCTCTTCACGGTTTTCCCATAGTCCAAATTCCTGAGACCTTTGGATCAGATCAATGGTCCAGATTTCCATGGGATCAATGGTTCAGATCCTCTCGCGTGTTTCACGATTTCTCTTTTGTGGATGCTCGGCTTGGGCATACAACTCCCTCCATTCTTCTAATGCCCGATTGCCGAGTTCCCAAAATCTTCTCGCGATAGATCAGAGGTCCAAATTTCATCAGGATCAATGGTCTTGATCCTCTTGCGTGTTTCACAACTTTGCAACTTGGGCAGGCAGCTCCCCCAATGCTTTGGACAACCTATAGCCGAGTTCCTGAAATCTTCTCGTGTCAGATCAACGGTCCAGATTTCCTCGGGATCAACGGTCACGCATTTCACAATTTCGCGTTTTGCGAATTCGCGACTTGGGCTAAAAGCTTCCTCCATTCTTCAGATGCCTGATTTTCGAGTTACCAAAATATTCTTGCGACAGATCAACAATCCTGATTTCCTCAGGATCAATGGTCCTGATCCTCTCGTGCATCTCACGATTTCGTTCTTTGCAACTTCGCAAATTGGACAGGAATCTCCCCCCATGATTCAGAAACTCGATAGCTGAGTTCCCAAAATATTCTCGTGTCAGATCAACAGTCCAAATCTTCTCGAGATCAACGATCCAGATCCTCTCGCTCATTTCAAGATTTTGCATCTTGCGACTTCACGACTTGGCCTAACAACTTCCTCCCTACTTCAGACTCTTGATAGCCAAGTTCCCGAAATCTTCTCGAGTCAGATCATTGGGACCAGATCGAAATTTGAGATCTTCTCGATCACCAACGATCCAGATCCCCTCTCTCTTTTCATGACTTCATGACTTTGGGGAGCAACATCCTCTGTGCTTCCGACTCTTGATTGTCAAGTTCCCAAGATCATCTATCGGCTGAAGATATTCTACGCTCTCTCCTGAACTTCTGATCATTTCTGACTTGGAAGAATTTCTAGGTGCATAGAGGTGACACCCTATCCTAATCAGGGCCATCTAGATGGGCAAGATCCTCACATTGGAGCCATAGGGGTGAGCTTTGGGACTGCCTAGAATCGTGGAGAATGATTTGTTGCATAGAGTCAACCATTGCATTGGCCAGTCTTTCCGCTACTTTGTTTGCACTTCATTGAATGTGTGAGGGGGTTAGAGTTAGAGAGGGTCTGAGAAGATCTTGGAAGGTGTAAAGAGGGCCAAGGAGGCACCAACTGGGAGTGATTTTTGTTGGATCTCTACCATTCAAGATTTTTGTAGTCAAGTCTATTATGATTTTGGAGTCTCCTTCAATGACCATCCAAGTGAGGTTTCAATCTAGAGACATTTGCACTCCTTTGATGAGACCCCATATTTTTGTTGAGTTATTGGTATCGCATTCAAGATTTTCTGCAATGAGGCTTTGTATTTGGCCCGAGTTGTTTCTTATGATTGCTCCATAGCCTGAGTGTCCTAGATTTCCTTTTGATGCACCATCAAATTTGACCTTGTAGAAGCCTGCCTGTGGGGCGAAACACTTAGAGGGACTGAAGGATTTTGAAATTAGGGGGGAATGTTGAGGAGGGGTGGAGTGAGAAAGCGATAAGCCCCAAGATTTGAGGAGAGAGATATCACCTAGGTTAGTGGGGAAGTCTTCCTTGGTCCATAATTGTAGATGAAGATTTTTGTGGAGATGCAGGAGGATTGTGTTTTGGAGGAGGTTGGGAGGAGAGGGCTAGGAATGAAAGATTCTTTTGTTCCTCTCTTTCCATAGTTGCCAAACTATAAATTCTGGTAAGAGTTTCAAGGTTTTGTTCAGGATAGGGATTTTGAAGGAACCACAACCCCAGTCCCTGATGGTGCTTATGATGTTGTTTTTAACTCATTTGGTTCTTCTAATGAAATGAGTGGCATTGTTCCAGATGTTCTCATTGAGTGGACAATTATTTAGGATTTTTTCCATGGTTTCTGCCTAGAAATGATAGAGATGAAAAATCAAGGGGTCAATGAAACCTCGTATTTGAATATTGTCCTAGGTTAAGATCTTGTTTTGGAGTAGGAGCCAAAGGAAAGTAGAAATTTTGGGCTAGAGTTTTGATTTCCATATTTTTGTCTAGATGTTATCTTTCTGAAGATTGTGGAAATTCTCTTGAAGAGTGTATCCCTCCTTGAGAGTAAAGCTTCCATGAGGTGTGTATCCCCATCTGAGAATGTATTGATCTATGATTTTCTAGATTCGCCTTTGGGTTGTGGCTTGTTTCCAGTGCTACAAGTCACAATACATTGCCACTTGGAGTTCCTGATGAGTAGATTTCCATCTTCGCCAAGGAGAGCTGCTGGGGGTATATGTCCACAAGTCTGCTACTTTGAGAGTGGAAAGATCATGAATGTGATTTTCATAGGATTGTAGATTTTCTTCTAGTTGAAGAGATGACATTTTTTGCCCAGAATTCGTCCAGAATAGGGCGTTCTGGCCATTGCAAACTTCCCATAAAGAATGTTCCTATATAAGTGGTCAATTTTTCAAGGCCGCATTCCAGATGTTGGAGCCCTGAATTTTCTCCTGCATTCTTATAAGTTGACTTTGGTACATATCTGGGGCATATTTTCATTTCCAGAGTTTTACCCAGATCTCTGCTGGTGTTTTGGGCCATCTCCACAAAAGTCTTGCTCCCATGGTGCTATTTAATTTCCTAGGGTCCCGGAGGACCAGACCACCTAAAGATTTGGGCTTCCAGACTTTGTCCCAACTGAATAGGGCCCATTTTTTGTTTGGGTTGTGTCCATTCCAAAGAAATTTTATTTGCATATTCCTTATTTTCTTTATGGATGATTGGGGGGTATCTAGGGCTGAGAAAAGGTAAGTTGGGATGGCTTGGAGGACTGACTTTAAGAGAACAATTCTGGCTGGAAGGTTGAGGGATCGAAACGTCCAGTTGCTAAGTTGATTGGTAATGGAGAGTAGGAGGGAGTCCCAGGAGATATTTCTGGGTGTTGAGTCAGAAAGAGTGAGTCCTAGGTAGCGAGAGTGAAAAGTGTAGACAAGGGTATTCAAAAGTTGATAAATGTGTTGTTGGATTGCCACAGGAGTATTAAAAAAGAAGAGTTGTGATTTGGCCAGACTAAAGGTGGTTCCAGAGGCTTTGCTGAAATCAAAGAGGATGGAGTTTAGTTTAGTTTCTTCCTGCATGGTGGTGGTGTTCATTAGAATCGTGTCATCGACAAATTGGCTGTGGGAGTATGTCGATTGTAACCCAGGAAGAGGGAGGCCTTGTAGGGATCCATTTTGAATTGAATCCTTGATATACTGTCCTAGGCCTTCAACCATTATGACAAAAAGGTAAGGGGAGAGAAGGTCACCTTTCCTTATTCCTCTTGAGGGGGAGAAGGGTTGAGAGGGGACACCATTGACGAGGATTGAGAAAAATGTTGAGGAAATGAGGTTCATTATCCAAGAGATCCAATCCTTGTTGAAACCAAAAGACGATAGGAGCGCTTTCATGTATTGCCATCTTAATTTGTCAAAATCTTTTGAAAGGTCAAGTTTTAGAAGCATACCTGGAGTATGAGTTCTTTTGAGAGAGTGAATGATTTCATGGACAAGTATGACACTATCCATGATTTTCCTTCCTTCAACATATCCTGATTGCTCCTTGGAGATAGTGAACGGTAGAATTGGCTTGAGTCTTAGAGATATGACCTTGGAAATGATTTTGTAGATCACGTTTCAAGAGCTATAGGTCTGAAGTTCTTTGGATTTGTGAATCTTTATTCTTTGGGTATTAGGGTGAGGAAAGTGGCATTTAGTGCTGGAATAAATTTTCCTGAGCTGTGAGATTCCTCCACCAGCTACCACGCTTCCTCCCTTAACATTGGCCAACAGGAGTGGAAGAAGTTTGTTGTGAAACCATATGGACCTGGAGCCTTTCTTGTGGGTAACTCCTGAATGGCCTGATCCACTTATGCTTTCATTATTGGTGTCATGAGAGCCTCATTCTATTCCTGGGTGATTATAGTTGGGATATTTTGGGTCACCCTCTCTATTGTTGAGGTGCGATCCACCTTGGGTTCTGAGAGGAGATCCATGTAGAAGTCTATCAACTCGTGCATTATTTCCTAATGTGTTAATAGGGTGTTGCCTTGCGAGTCATCCAACTTCATGATGTGATTAATAAGGCATCCGTGGATCATAGAACGGTGGAAGAATTTGGTGTTTTCCCCTCCCTCGTTGATCCATTGGACCCAAGATTTATGTCTCTAAAGGATTTCTTCCTACTTGTGTCTTTATTCTAGTTTCCTTTTGAGTTCACTCTCCTCCTATTGTTGAGTGATTGTGTATCCCGCGTGAATGAATTGTCCCTGAAGGTTCTCTATTTTTTGTTCTAGCATTTTCTTTTCCTAGACAATTTTCCCAAAGACTTCTTTGTTCCATTTGCGCACATGTTGTTTAAAATGTTTGAGTTTTTTCTAGAAGAAATACATTTTTGTACCCCTCTATGTTTCTGCAGTGCTCCACCAATGACGAGCTAACTCCTAGAAGTTTAGATGGGAGAGCCAAAAAATTTCGAATCTAAAGGGTTTAAGCTTGGGGGTGGCAATAATATCTACCCAGAGTTGAACTGACCAGTGGTCTGAACCTGCCTTCGGAAGGATGTTGGAATATACTAGGGGGCCTTCCAAAAGGAGAGTTTCCGAGATGAGGAAGCTATCAATCCTGCATGCTATTTTTTGGTGACCTGATCTTTTGTTGGTCCAGGTGTAGGTTCCATTTCTATTCTCAATATCTACAAGTCTGAGGTTCTCTATGAGTTCCTAGAGTTTTGCGCTATCATGTTCCAGACACTTTTTTCCCCCTTGCTTCTCCTCCAATGTGAGAATCATGTTGAAGTCGCCTCCTATTATCCATCGCTTTCCCTCTAATAAGGAACCTAGGTAAGATAGGATTTGAAGAAAAAGGTTTTTTTCTTGGTTGTTCTATGGTTCGTAGGCATTTGAGATCATTCCCTCCTTGTCTGAACTGATGGATATGTAGTGCGTTGTGATGGTGCAAGGGGTGGAGAAGTCTTGATCAAGGATGATTGTAGTAGGAATCCATAGGATGGCCAAGCCTCCTAAAGCCCCTTTTTGAGTTCGTTTGATAGGATTCACAGTTGCGCCAACATCTCTTGATGATGTCTTCTACAGTTTTCCCTGCACATTTTGCCTCTTGTATCAAGAATATATCAGGGTCTTCCATTTTGATGCAGTTTCGAAGAGTCCTTTGTTTGGATCTTCCATTTAGGGCTTTGATATTCCAGGTGAGGATATTCATAGTTAAGAATTTGGTGGGTGGGAAAACGAGCTCTCTGAGAGCCTGTGGATCTGTCCTGAGTTGATCATATAGTTTCTTGCCTCCATTATTAGCTGATGAGATGATTTTTCACCCCGTCACTTGTTTTCTTTTGGGTGTTTTCTTGGATCTTGTTTTGGGTCTGTGCTAATCCCCAACCTGGATGTAGCCCCTGCTAATGAGTTCACAAATACTTTGTGAAATTTCTTGAGTTTGTCCTCTGGTAAGGTCTGAAGATCCTTCTTGTTGAGTGCTTCTTCTAACCTATCTAAGTTGAGTTCTTCTAGGTCCTACTCATCCAGTTCCATGACTCTGTCTTCCTCTCTTTCTGGTTCTTTCCCTGAGACTAGGTGAGTCTGTGGATATTCTTGTTTTGTTGGGGTTTGATTGTTTTGTGATGACTAATGTTCCTTGTGCTCATTGGGATCATTCCCCACGATCTTGTGGGGGTTTTCCACCTCTTCTGCCTATGGGAGGCGGTTAAGGGATTCAAATGAGTTATTGTTTGGGTTCTTTTTTTCGTTGTTGGTCATGGGATTTTTCTGTGCTTGTCTCCTTCGATTTTGAACTTGGGTAAAACCTTCCTTTGATTTCTCTTTAGCTTCCCTCTTGGGGGGTGCATTGAGAGGGTAGTCTCTGAAAATGTGTCCATGTTCATGGCATTTTTTACATCTAAAATGGATGTGTTCATAGTCTATGGTTTGGGCCCATTCCTCATCTTGGTATTCTAAGGTAACTGTGCCTGAATTTTTTTTGGAGATGTTCATGTAGATACATATTCTTGCATAAGAGGTGTATTTTCTCTATTTGGTAGCTTCAAAAGATTTGACATATTAACCAGGGTGTTGCCTATGCAAAGTAAAATTTCCTCTAGCCAGAAATCTTAAGGTAGAGAATAGAGGCGAATCCATACTGGTGTGTGTTCAACGTTTTCCTTTTCTGGGAAGAAGCGGTCTATCCAGAAACATAGGTAGAGGCCAACCGAGTTGTAGAAATATTGTCCCCCTTCAATGATCTCATCCTTGTCCTCAAGGTTGTAGAATATTACTGTGAAGAAACCTTTGGAGCTTAGCTAGAGCTCATAGTCTCCCTTGGGGTTCCACCACGCCTTGATCTAGCAAGATAGGTCATTTTCTGAGGGCTAGAGACCTAGGAATTTTCCTATAAGGGCATGGTCTCTCATGGCCCGCGTATGCTCCCCTATCTTGGTGGTTTTGATGACATACCTAGGCTTAATTGGGGCTTGGGGGATACATTTTACAGGTGTGCAGACCCAAGATGCTTTTGGATGCGAGGACTTAACATCCATATTCGAATATTTTCTTATATTCATATCTTCCTACATATATTGGTCTCGTAAGTGAAATGGTGGTTCAAAGGATGGTTGATGCATTCGTGAGTTCTCCAGATCATTGGCGATGATGTTACGGTAAGAGGGGGATTTCCCCCCCTTCTGTTCCCATTCTTCTGTGGCGGTCAGTGCCGAGGTGAAGAGGTGATCAACACTTGCAGAGGAGTGCGTTCATGGCCAACGTGGGAGGGAATCTGGTGCATGTGAACCATGAAGAGCTCGTGAACCCTTCCGCCAGATATTTATTCTCATCACTTGGCCATTACATTATTACTGAGAAACAAAATATTAGCAATATTTTAATGATCCTTAGGCTTCAGCTCTTGTCAGATTAAAATTGATTGACGAAAGACATCTAATCAAAATCCAAATCGGAGTCCAGCATCTAGAAAAGTAAAAATTCTTTAACTTTCTTTGAATATAAAATAGAAAAATTAGGTTTTAGACTATAAAATGCTCTATCACCCAAAAGGTATGAAATTTATAAACATTACCTGGAGAGGTACCTTGTAACATCGATGCATGTATCGGAAAAAGTTCCTCATGGTATTTATTGTTGCAATTTGCAAGTGCGGAAACACAAATTACCATAAGACAATCAATACAAATGCAAACAAAGAAGAACACAACAATTTACGTGGTTCACCCAAATGTTGGGCTACGTCCACCAAGCATAGGTATCGGTCATCTTATTATTGAGCCAATGGAGATTACAGACGGACCTCAATCCTCACACTTCACAGTCACACCCTCAGCCTCTACGGGCATACAAAATTATAGCAATATATTAGAAACTAACTATTGATGTAATCATCCATATTTTAACCCAGAGTTGCATTAGTTTACAATCTGGTTTATAGGTTCTGAAATCCTATTCATGGATGATTGTTGTCACCGTTTCCAATCTCCACCTTGACAACAATTAACTGATACCTTGCTCAAAGCTGGCTACCATGCACTTTTTCTTCAAACCAAGAAGCCAAACACCAATTGTAGCTTCTCTAACAGTACTGGTTTTGTGATCATGTCTGCGCAGTTCTCTTTTTGTATGCACTTTTCAGAGACTCCACCTTCATCGATTTTGTCTTACGAAATGGGTACTTGATAGGTATATGTTTTGTTTTACTATGATAAGTTGGATTCTTAGCCAAGTGAATAGCACTCGACTATCACAAAGTAACTTTACCTTATCTATTATCCTTCAAACTCACCAAACAAACCTTTCAACTAAACCGCCTCTTTCCGGCTTGTGGAAGCAACTACATGCCTTCTGTGGTGGATAAAGAAACAATGTTACGTAGATTTGACATCCAACTAATAGCTCCACACCGCAAGGTAAATACATACTTGCAGGTGGGCCTCTTGTCCAGATCACCTAAAAATCGGAATCAACATATCCACGGACTAACTCACAACCACATTTATAGGTGATATAGTAATCACTTGTGACCCTCGAGATGCGAAGCACCCATTTCATTGCTGCCCGATGCTCTTTGCCTGGATTTTCCATAAACTTGCTAACAACCCCAACTGCATGCGAAATATCTGGCCTTGTACTAACCATGCTTGTACATTAGACTTTTGCATTGTATGGTATTGAGACATATATTCCTTTTCTTCTTTTGTACTAGGACATAAACTTGAAGAAAGATTAAAATGGGAAATGAGGGAACGAGGCTTGGTTTCACGTCGTTCATACCAAACCTCAAAGTATCTTCTCAACATACTTAAGTTGTGACAACCAAATATTACCATTACTCTTGTCTCTGAGATATATCCATGCCCAAAATCTACTTTTTTGCTCCTATATCTTTCATATCGAGCGTCCTAGCCATATGAGCCTTTAACACCATTTGGAGTCAGGTTATGCTTTTGCTTGCTAAAGCATATCGTCAACATACAATACTAGATAATGAATATGCCATTATTCAATTTCTTAAAGTAGATGCAATGATCATACTCACTCCTTGTATAATTTGGCTCACCATGAAAGAATCAAAATTTTCTTGTACCATTGTCTAGGAAACTACCTCAAACCATACAATGACTTCTCGATTTTGCAAAAAAAACCTTCTATTGTGATCCTGAAAAAACCCTTATGGTTGTTCCATGTAAATTTCCTCATTCGAATCTTCATGTAAGAAAGCAGTTTTAACTTCTAGTTGCTCCAACTCCAAATCGAGCATTGCAACTAATTCTAACACAATTAGAATTGAAACAATCTTTGTTGGTGAAAAAATATCGTAAAAGTCAGCCCTTCTTGAGAATATATTTTTGCAACCAACCTTGCTTTGTACTTTTCCACTTTATCATCAACACCTTTATTCATCTTGTAGACCCACTTGCGACCTACAATTTTCCTATCTCTTGGAATATCTACCGGGTCCCGACAGCATTTATCTCTTATGCTTTCATTTCATCCTTCATGGCTTCTTTCCATTTATCACTATTATAACCCTTCATAGCTTCCTGATAGAATGAAGGTTCATCATCTTTAGTACTTAAAGCTGATGAAACAAATCATCATACCTTCTTGGAACATTTCTGACCCGTGCAGACCTCCTTAGGGGTGATTTTGTGGTTCATCCACAATCTGTTGTATGTCATCATCATCCAGCTTTCTTCTGCCGGAACTTCTTCATGAACATCTTGAGGAACTTGTTCATGTTCATTTTCATCTGTATTTGAGCTGGTTTCGGCAGATCTTTGATACTTGGGTACTTCTTGTTTCATTTGAACATCTACATTTGATTTGATGAGAGATGATTCATCAAATATTACATCTCCATTAATGGTGATCTTGTGGGCATTAGGATCCCCTGGCATACCTTATAGCCACCCTCACCACAGCCAACAAAGATAAGTCTTTTCGATTTTGGATCTAATTTAGAATCCTGAGATGTTTGGGAATTAGAGCATAGACATCCCTGACCTTAAAAACTTCAAGATTAGAATAATTACAAGAGGTGGGCACATTAAATACCTCCTCGGGGAATTTTGCATTCTATTGTTGTTGATGGTGATCGATTCACCGGATAAAAAGATGTAGATACAAATTCTGCCCACAGTTCCTTTTGCAAATTGGCGTTACTAAGCATACTCCTTGCTCTCTAGAAGAGTCATGTTCATGCGTTCAACTTAACTCCATTTTGCTAAGGAGTATAAACAATAGTTTTATCACCCTCTCGATCCCAAACTCCTTGCAATAATTCTCAAACTCCATTGACATAAATTCACCATAGTATCTGTTCTTCGACATTTAATGGATCTACCGGTGCTCTTTTAAAATAAAGTTCTAAACTGCTTGAAAGCTGTAAATACATCAACCTTACTTTTAACATGGCAGATCCGCCTTCTAAATCATCTATAAAAGTTACAAGATATGATGATCCTCCATATTAAATAGTAAAGGATGGTCCCCAAACATCAGAAATGATATAGTCTAGGTTGCTAGCGGTGTGTCTTAGGTTTTAAATCTCGCCTATTTTCTATTTTCCATAAACACAGTTTTTGCAGAAATCTAACTTTAAAAATTTAAGCTAGGAAGTAACTTGCGATCAGTTAATACCTTTAATCCTTTTTTGGCTCATATGACCCAACCGTTGATGCTGCAGTCGAACAAAATCACTGTCGCTCTCAGATACAGTATGATGCGATTCAATCCTCCCCTCTAACAGAAATAGATTACCAATATTCTTTCATAACCGGTGGGGGCCTTTGTAGACTTTCCTTGCTCCACCTTGAACAATGGTCTTATAGCCTCCTACGTCTAAGACTCCCAAAGAAATTAGGTTCTTCCTAGGATTAGGTACATGTCTTACATCGATTAGTATTTTAAAAGTTCCATCAAACATATTAATTCGAATGCTACAAATTCCCACAGCTTTAGATGAAATATTATTACCCATGTAAACAACTCCATCATCTATAGGCTGGTAAGTAATAAACCAATGTCTATGAAGGCACATGTGGTTTGAAGCACAGAATCTAATAGCCAATGTTGATCATGGCGTGAACCAATATTAATTGATAAAATTTCATCAACTATACACGAACACATTCTTGAACTTGTTTTAGGTTGCATTTTCTTCAACCGTCTCTTTTGGGGAGTCTTCTTTGGAGGTTTGTTGTCGCTTCCAATAATCCTTCTTTTGGTGTCTAGATTTTCCACAAAACCAACACTTGAGTTTTATCTTTCTGCCTTTTGATTTTGATGGAGAGAAATCCCTCGGCCCTGTCCTCTTTCTTTAGGTCTGCCTTCGACCATCATTGCCTCAGATGTATAGGTTTCTTGATTTGATTTCTTCCTTGTTTCCCCAGATAGTAAAGGAAAGCTCCAAAAATATCATCAAACTCAATAGTTTATGTTGAACTGAAACTAATAAAGGTAAATGATCCCATGGCATGGGCAAAGAACACAATAATGTAATTGCCTTATCTGATTCAAATTCAACACCAGTATACTCAACTAGACTAGAAGGTATTGGAAAGTATTTGAAGATGATCAACAATTTTATTTTCTTCCTTCATGCGCCAAACTATACAATTGTCTTTGAAGATCACATTTTCAAGGATTTCATCATGTACAAGATTTCCAGCTTTGAACACAGAACGGTTGTTGTCTTCTTCGTAACAATGTTGAACAATACATCATTGTTAAACAAGTGTATGGCCTTTCGGTTCTCTAGCATCCATCATCGGTCTTAAGTACGGTATGGATGCGGGCTACTTTGATTTTCCCAAAAGCACCTTCACCATGCCTTGTTTCACGTGTAGATCGTGCATCTTAACCTTCAGATCTTGAAATTGTTCTTGCCATTAAACTTTTCAATTCCCGAACTGCTTAGCACTCTGCATCTTTTTTTCATTAGAGGAAACATAAAGAAATGACACCTTGTTTGTAATATCAAGACCCTTTTAAAAACATGTGAAGAATTAACGTATATTTTCAAAGAAATTGTATTCCTTATTCCTCCAACCTTCATCATCCTCCACTTTTCAATATTATATTTAAATTTTCAAATATAATAAAACTTTTAATACTCCCAAATGTAAGTATTATTTTTTTAAAAACAAAATTCATGCAATCTTTCCAAAAATGTAAATGGAAGAACTTCATACTTTTACCTTTTTAAAAATTTCTTAATATGAATGTTCTATAAGGGGAAAACCTTAATTATTTCGTAGCTCCTAAGGAGATAGAGTGCGGCCCCAAATTGGGAGATCAGCGTAAAGTGTAAGAGGCGAGGTGCTCCCCTTTAGCGGTAAGGTGGTACGACTCCTCTACAACGCTCCACAGTAAACCAACATACATCAAAGAAGCCGCCCATAAAGTTGGTCTCCAGTAACCGTTAAATGGCTTACATTGCCATTGGCCCACAGCCAGTTTTGCCAAAAGAGTGATGCCAAAACGAATTTCAGCAGGCCTCTTCCGACTTTGGCCTTTTAGGTTTTGCGCCTCCTCGACTCCTCATCTCACGAGGCTCCGGGCTACACTTGTTGCAATTTGCAAGTCGCGGAAACACAAATTATATGGGCCGTCGGCTCGTCTACCGACAAAGAGAACACAACAATTCGTGGGACACCCAAATGTTGGTCGATCCATAAACATAGGTATCCGGTCATCTTAATAATATTCAAATAATGGAGATTCTGAGTCGGTCTCCTCTCGGACACGCTCGACCTACGGGCATACAAATTTATAGCAATATATTAGAAGCCGACTATTAAAATGTAATCCTCATCCATATTTTGCTTAGGTGCATTGTAGTTACAACCAATCCTGGTTTATAGGATCTAGAATCCTATTCACGGATGAGTTGTTGTCACTGTTTCCAACATTTATAATCACGGGCTTTTAGCTTATGCTATCTTTCCATTGTTTCCAATGCACAGATTCTATAAATAAATACTTATATGCCTCATCTGTTGCAACAAATAAATGCAATGGATTTCCAATAGATGATGTGGCATGATAATTAAATAAATCATTCTCGTAAGCATGTGCGTCCATAGCTAATATCATCTGGTTTACTACCATATATGATGGAATCCGTTCATATTCAAACAGATGAACATGAGAGAGATTTAAGATTTACCAACAAACAATCATATGGGGCAAACTATAGAGGCTCGATGCCTAAACGAACTAACTGACCACGTCTAAGATGAGCTCTAGATCAGGCATGGATTTCAGAGTTTCATTTTTTTGTATCAATATTTCTCATAGTTTTCATGAGTAAATGAACATGCAATTATTTCCATCAACTATCCTCAGAGTTTGCATCAATTATTTCCAACAAATCTTTAAAACACTTGCAAAAATCATGATTTAAACATATGTTCCTTTAATCTACTTATTAATAATGTTTGAATCCATTATCAATATTTAAGGTCCTAACAGCACTTAGATTTGAATTAGTATGTCCAGTTAATAAAGGTCAATAATAAGACCTTTCAATAAAATAGAGATAAAGGCCCGGATGTAGAAGACCTAATAGAAGCTTCCTTCCTAGAAGGATCTTCCTCTAGATGCTTTCTTTTAGTATAAATAGAATTATGAGAACCCTAGCTTGGAATTATTGTATGAGGCCCATTTGCTTTCGATTGGAAGTTACCCTCGAAGAACCTGGCGAGACATTGCTGCTCGAATCAAGTGCTATTCACATTCCAAGTGCTATTTACATTGCTTTATTTAGTATATCATTTACGGTATGGTGAAGATTATCTTTGGATATTTCAACATTGATACATTATTTCTGTTTGGACATTACGCATATTTTATATATGGTATCTTGCAAATTGAGTATCGAGCGCTCCTTGAAATTGGTGAATTATTTATTTTTTGAGTAGAGGCGGTATTAGGCGTCTTTAAGCCACCGAGAGATAAATGGATTCTGGCGCATAAACCAGCGGTTGTGGGATACGAAATACAGAGTGGTTCTTGTTTGGTGCGTGCTTGTAACCTGTTGGTACCCCTTGAGTGGTAGTGCATCAGACAGTACTTGTGTACGGATCGGCCTAGAGTTTCTGAAGCCCTCTGTAGATAAACCCTGTCGGCCGCCCGGTGCTATAGTAATCGCAGGAAACTGACTTTTCGAGGGAAGATACTCTCTAGTACGGGTAGTGGGTGAATGCGGTAAAGGGTACGGTCTATCCTCCTTAGTTAGTGCCGAGAGATATTGGGCCGAGTACTACTTCGGTGGACCTTAGCGTGTCGGCTATAGCCGCGGGGCAAACCAGCAATGCAGCGTAGAGACCCTTGAATACCCTAACCATAGGGAACATAAGCGACGAATTTAAACAAGTTATCTGCGTGAGATCTAATGGCTTATACATCTATATTGGTTTGCCTTTAAAGTAAATACCACGGTTCGAATTTGGGGATTTCAGTGCTATGACATTCTTGGACAAGCATAACCCGCGTTGTAAAAAAGATATAGAAATTTTTTTACCATTATTTGAGACCTATTCATTAGACTCATCTCTTAGCCCTCATCACTTTCCCCCATATCATTTTACTGCAAAAATTTTTGACCATACCTTTACCAGCACCGGGTCACCCATTTTTCCATTATTTGAGACCTCTTCCATTGAATAATCTCTTAAGCCCTTATCACTTTCATCCATATCATTTTTAAAAAATTAGAGCCCACCGCTCCACCGGTCACCCATCATCATGGCCCATACCGTAACCAAGAACTAGAGTCCAGCTTCAACACCACAGCCTTGGTTTGCGAGACCAACAAAGTGCAACAACTCAACGCTACCATTTGCCTCGGTGATGCCTCCGCGCCAGATACATCAGTCCGGTGTGATGCGGTCGCAATGGCGAGGAAGTCAAGATATTTGGAATGTCTGTTATTTGTAGCCCTGCGCACCAAACTCAAAATCCTCTCGATGATGATGTACCAAAAGACTGAAGGTGAAACCTCTTCCCATTCCTTTCAACCACATCACTTTCAAAGGGACCTCCGCTACTTGGTGGATGTAACTAAATTTGATAGCTCGGACTTAACTGGTTAGGTCACACAAATGGAACATTAGCCTTCTCCCTCTACAACATTACGGATATTTGTTGAGCCGGTTATGGTGTTAAATGCTTGATCATGAGCGGCAATGGTGGCAATGGAGAAAAGCTTCGCGTCAAGGATATGACTGGCGGACTGATTTGTTCTTGAAGGCTTTGAGCGGCACATTAACTGACACCAACCATTTGGGCGTTTGACAAAGTTGAAACAATCAGACAAGTAGAAGAATTTATAGCTTCTTTTTAGCGACTGGATTTTCGAATAGAGGGAATGAATGATGCTTTCTTTAGAGAGTGCTTTATCAGTGGCCTCAAGGAGGAGGTTGGGGCCATGTCCTCATGGCTTGACCCTCTGACTTGGGTGGAAACTTCACAAGAAGCCAAGAAGCACAACAATTGTTTTCTCTCAAAGTAAGCCTTCCTTTTTATCGCGCACTAAACCAGCAAACCCACTACTCCCTCTGCTCACCTAAAAATCCAAAAGCTGACCCGGGCTGAAATGGTGAAAGACAACTCAAAGGCCTCTGTTATATTGTGATGACAAATATTTCCCGGGCCACAAATGTAAGGAACAAAAGCTCTTTATGAAGTGCATCTACGAGGATATTCCAAGAGCCCGATGATGACACTTCCCTGTTCTAGAATCACGAGACTTGAAATAAACCCTCGCCGGACCACTCACCAACGAGGAAAGAATTTGGTCATTTCCCTCAATGCTCTACCCGGCTTCTCTGCCCCACAAACTCTCAAAGCTAATCGGTTACTTGTCGGCACCGAAGGTAATGTCACCAGTTTGATAGTGGCAGCACCACAACTTTATTCATGGCGCGTAGCCAAAGAAACCTTGCTATATCCATCTTTGTTAATAATAATTTCCCAAATCATGATTGCCAATGGGGGCTCTATGAAATGTGGAGAGCACTTTACGTGAAATGAATCTCCAAATGGGTGACTACAACCTCAAATCTCATATGTTTGCTATTGACATGGGAGGTTGTGACATTGTGTTAGTCTTGAATGGCCGAGAACCTTAAGGTCCCATTCTCATCGGACTTTCAAAATTTAACAGCTGAATTTGACCAAGGCGACCCACAAAACATAAATTTCAAAGGCATCGCTGGGGTTCTCAAAATCATGAGTTTCTCATCGCATGGAGAAATTTAACAAAAAAGGTCATTCGGTGTCATAGCCAACTCCATGCCATTCAAGCAAAAAAAAACACCCTCGGTTCCACAAGACCTCCAAACCATCTTGTCTAAACATCAAGCAGTCTTCTCCACTCCCCAAGGACTTCCTCCTTTCGCGGTGTCCATGATCATTTCCATTCCCCTTGTCCCCGGAAGCCTTCCCCAACATACGTCCATATCACAACCCTTTGCCGGAAAATAGAAATTGAAAAAAAAAATGGTTGAGGAACTCCTTAATGCAGGTGTTATCCTTCCTAGTACTATCCCTTATTCTTTTCTTGTGGTCATGGTATTTAAGAAATAAGGTTCTTGGCGCGTGTGTCCACGACTTCCGTACCCTCAATAAGCTCACCATCAAGACAAATTCCCCATTCATGTAATTGATGACCTCCTAGATGAACAGAGTGGCACCCAATTCTTCTGAAAAACTTGATGATCTTATTTCGAGGGCTATCACCCGAGATCCATTATGAAAGGGCGTTGGGCATTCCTAAAATGACCTTCGCTCATGAGGAGCCACTCACTACGAATTTTGGTCATGCCCTTTGGGTTGTGTAGCGCCCCCTCCACCTTTCAAAGAAGCCTCATGAACCATGTATTTACCGTCCTTTTTCGCCCGTCATTTGTCCTAGTTTTTTTTGATGATATCCTCATATATATGAAGACATGGAAAGACCATCGACTCATGTGGATAAAGTCCTCAACCTACTCGCTCGGCCACCAGCTTTTCCTCAACAGTCCAAATGTGCTTTTGCGCATCCAGAAGTCAGAATACTTGGGTCATCTAGTGGGCAAGGATAGTGTCAGGGTGGACCCGAGAAAGATGAAGCCATGCAAGATTGGCAGCACCTAAGACTCTCAAAAGCTGCGTGGATTTTTGGGCCTCCACCAGATATTACTTCATAGGATTCGTCAGAACTATGGAAAGATGCGGCACCACGACTGACTCGCCAAGAAGAACTCCTTCCTTGGACAGAGCCCGTGATCAAACTTTTCAAACTTTAAGATGACCATGTGCACCACTTTCAGGTTACGGCTCTCCAGGACTTCACAAAGACATTTGTGTTGGAATCGCGACGCGTCGAGGGAAAGAATTGGAGAACATGCTATGCAAGAGATTGACCGGCTTCACGAAGACAAGAGCAAGCGTAGAAAGAATTTAGGAAAACCTATTTATGAAAAGAAATGTTGGCCGTGCATCCGGTTGAATTATGGCGTCCTTATCTCTTGGGGCAGCGATTCCAAATTAAGACGGATCATCAAAGCCTCAAATACTTTGGGGAACAACGCATTTCCTTACCGAGAACAACAAAAATGGGTCACTAAGCTCTTTGGCTATGATTATGAGATAATTTACAAGAAGGGGCAAAGACAATGTAATTAAGCGGTCTGCTTGTCGGAAATATGAAGGCGAAGGATCCTTTTTTTCTCTTACCTTCATTGTACCAAATTGGCTACAAGTTGTTCGCCAAGAATGGTTACAAGACCCCAAACTTTCTATCTTGATCCAACAATTGCAATACCATTCTCAAGATTCTCTAGGTTACTCTTGGAAAAATGATGGACTTCGCTACAAAGGTTGTTTTGTATTTAAGTAAACAATCCCAAATTAAATCCTTTATCTTGTCCCCGAGCTTCATACTACACTACAGCCGGGCACTTTCGAATTTCACTAAAACATGGCCAATTAGCGTTCCTTTTTAAAGGATGTGGTATGAAGCAGGGACATCCGATGCGGTTTAATGGTACGAAGATAAACGAATTGTAGCATAGCAACAAGGGAGAAAGCAGTCAATCTCAGACACCTCAGCGAAAACTTCAATTCCCAAGATATTTGGAAGAGGATATATATCTATAGGATTTAATACGAACTTACCCAAATGAGAATAAAGTAGGTGATAATGGTGGTGGTGCAGCCTCTCCAAGTATGCCATTTTTGTTGCTCTTCCCCACCCATTTCTTTGCATCACGGGTGGCCCAACTTTTCATGGATGGTCTTGAAGCTTCATGGCATGCCAAAATCTATTGTTACTGATCGAGACCCAGCGTTCCTATAAAGCAATTTTGGCAAAACTCTTCAAGATTACGAGGCACCTAATTACATCTCGGCTTCGACTTATGTCCCAGACGGATATGGTCCAAGCGAAGTAGTCAACAAGTGTTTGGAAAAACCCTATGGGAATGCTTTGCATGGAAAACCTTGCCGGTAAATCAATGGTTACCTAAGCGAATGGTGGTACAACTACTACATACCATCCCGATACTCGCATGGCCTTGCGCAGGCGGTTTATGGGCCGAGCCTCGTCGGTTCTCTCCACCACTTACCGGTACCTCGAAGGTCGGGCGATTGACCACACACTTACGATCCGGCGGAGGATATCGCCGTGCCGCCGAACTTGGGTGGCCGAGAGCGAGGGAATGGGCGGCAAAGCGGATCCCAATTAAACCGGAGCGGCAATTTGTAGAAGGAGATCCGGTGTTTCTGCGGCTACAACCAAATAAGCAAACTTCCCTCAAAGGGTGATCAATGTCAGAAGCTTAGCACCCAAATTTTATGGCCCTTACCGCTGTTACGCGTGTGGGACAGGTTGCGCATCGATTAGCTCTACCCGGTCGATTGACCATCCCGCGTTTTCGCTGCCATACGCGAAGAGGTGATTGGAACCGGGTGCCATCTTCAAACCAACCTTCCAGAATAAGCAGAAGAAGGATCCGACGACACAACCGAAGCGATCTTGGACGGAGGGATGCACTTCCGCGTCAATGAGCTCATCAAGGAAGTATGTCTGAGTGGAAAGATATGACTCAGTGGACTGCCAGAACCGGCCTGTTACCAACGGCCGGTTCCACATCTCAAGCCTTGAGGACAAAGTTTTTTTTTTTTTAATATATATTTTTTTTTCTACCTATGTGCGGGTTAGATCAATGTATTTGGATGTAAAGGTCAATATTAATAAGACCTTTCAATAAGAATAGAATAAAGGCGGATGTAAGAAGACCTAATGGAAGCTTCCGCTTCTAGAAGGATCTTCCTCTAGATGCTTCTTTTAGTAAATAGAATTGAGGGTATGAACTAGCTTGGAGATTATTAATATGACTGTTGCTTTCGATTGGAGGATTCTTACTCGAAGGAGCACGTAGTTATTCTCTGAGATCAGTGCTATTTACTGTTTCAAGTGCTTATTTACATTGCTATTTTGTGTATATCATTTTGTGTATGGTGAAGATTTCTTTGGATATTTCCCATTTGTTATTCTATTATTTCTAACATTTCGTTTACGTTACGCGTATTTTATATATGCAATTGTCTTGCAGCGTCCATAGCTAATATCATCTGGTTTACTACCATATATGATGGAATCCGTTCATATTCAAACAGATGAACATGAGAGAGATTTAAGATTTACCAACAAACAATCATATGGGGCAAACTATAGAGGCTCGATGCCTAAACGAACTAACTGACCACGTCTAAGATGAGCTCTAGATCAGGCATGGATTTCAGAGTTTCATTTTTGTATCAATATTTCTCATAGTTTTCATGAGTAAATGAACAAAATTTATAGCAATATATTAGAAACTGACTATTAAATGTAATCTCATCCATATTTTAACTTAGGTGCATTGGTTACAACCAATCCTGGTTTATAGGATCTAGAATCCTATTCACGGATGAGTTGTTGTCACCGTTTCCAACATTTATAAATACAGGCTTTTTAACCTTAACTATCTTTCCATTGTTTCCAATGCACAGATTCTATAAATAAATACTTATATGCCTCATCTGTTGCAACAAATAAATGCAATGGATTTCCAATAGATGATGTGGCATGATAATTAAATAAATCATTCTCGTAAGCATGTGCGTCCATAGCTAATATCATCTGGTTTACTACCATATATGATGGAATCCGTTCATATTCAAACAGATGAACATGAGAGAGATTTAAGATTTACCAACAAACAATCATATGGGGCAAACTATAGAGGCTCGATGCCTAAACGAACTAACTGACCACGTCTAAGATGAGCTCTAGATCAGGCATGGATTTCAGAGTTTCATTTTTGTATCAATATTTCTCATAGTTTTCATGAGTAAATGAACATGCAATTATTTCCATCAACTATCCTCAGAGTTTGCATCAATTATTTCCAACAAATCTTTAAAACACTTGCAAAAATCATGATTTAAACATATGTTCCTTTAATCTACTTATTAATAATGTTTGAATCCATTATCAATATTTATGATTCCACATGCTAGAGAATGAGCTGTAATCTTAAAAATGGAATCTTAAAAATGGAATCTTAAAAACCAAAATCTTAAAAATACCTGCAAAATTTTAAAGAAACGTGAATTTAATACACGTTCATTTCACATATGATCCCTAGTAACAATAACACACATCCAATGCACTAAATCTAAAGCATATGAAGTCATTGAGTTGTACACTAAATTCAATGTATGGGATTTCAAAAGCTTTAAGCTACCATTTAGGGCAAGGGCTTGTTTCTTTGCAACTCCCCTTGTTTAATTTTATATCAAGGTGAGTACAATTATGATGAAATGTTTCATTTAAAAGTTAGCAAACATATGATATATTAAGACTACATTTTGATGAAGTAGATCAATTCTCTTATCGAGGTGAGTACAATTTTGATGAAATGTTTCATTTAAAACTTAGCAAACATATAATATATTCAGAGTACATTTTGGTCAAGTAGATCAATGTTCTTATCGAGGTGAGTACAATTTTGATGAAATGTTTCATTTAAAGCTTAGCAAACATATGATATATTCAGAGTACATTTTGGTGAAGTAGATTAATGTTAGATTTTGGGATAACATTAATATACAACATTAAATGTTTGAGCTTAGTTTATCTTTATTGGATATTTATGACATAATAAAAGAGTTGAGTTCCATGCAAATTTAGTGTCTAGTAGTGGAGGTTGAGTTCCGTGCAAAATTCATTCATCAAGACCATGTCAAGGCCGACCATGACTAATCCCATTCCATCTATGCCCAGTCTCATTGCTTCTTTTCACATTATTTTTCTATAGTTAAATTCCCATTTCTTTTTCTATAGTTGAATCCCCAAGCTTATGGAAGATACAAAGTGACAACTATGTCTATAGGTTGAAACAAATTATTGTTATAAGTTTCTTCTTTAAATCTTAATACAAAATTTCAAGTATTATATACAATCATAAATATGTGTACATACAACACATGCATGGAGTGTTTTTACCCGTTGGAGCCACCTAATTTAACTGTAAATTTGTGTGAGTTTAAATGTAATTTTCTATGTAAGATTGAAATAAGAACTAAATTTTCTTTCTACAAAAAAAAATATGCATTTTCTTTCTTCAAAAAAATCTAATGTTATGGGAAGACATCTAAAGTTTGAAGGAAAAAGTAACCATAGTTATTACAAGCTAGCCAACACTTGAGGGAATTTGAGACACAACTTGTATAGTCATTTCTATGTAACGAAATACTTGGGAGAAATTCCAACAAAGGTAACGAAAAACCAGTAAAAACAAATACCATTGGCACTAGGAAAAAAACATCAAACACCTTCTCAAATTCACCATAGGGATCAAGAAAAAATTCTAAAGGATAAATTTATAGAAAATAAAATTGTGCACACATAAAAACTAGAAGAATTTGAGATGAAGAAATAATATACAAAACCTCATACATAAAAAAAAAAAATCGAAATGAAATTTTACCTCTCAAGCCTTAACAAGAACATCATTAGACTGAGTTGGGTGTTTGAGTCACTTGCTTGCTTCAACGAGCTTCTGTATGTGTTTATTTACGTCCATGCCAACCTTCGCCCCCAAAAAAACCCTAGGGTTTAAATCTTCATCCCTGGTTGAGGGATTGAGTTTAGCTACTAGAACTTCTACTAGTAATGTTCTTCTATCTTCATTGAAATATCACCCGACCCCTTGAAATTCACTGAAGGGAAAATTTTAGGGGATACATTTTTTCCATGGGTTAGTTTTGCATGCCTTTTCTAAAGAAAATTTTTCAATGTCCATTTTTTCTAAAAATGATTTGCCCAAATTCTATAGGATAAAATTATTTAACATTAAAATCCTCAAAATTTTACAGAAATTACGTAAAATCCTTAGAAATTTGAATATTTTTACAAAAATATTGCCAAACATTTTACAAGTTTGCATATTAAGGAATAATAAGATTTGTCAAGGTTTTTACACTTTAAGATAAATTTCCATCTATTAAATTTTCCCTCGTTCATGGCCCATTATTCAAATATTAGTGAAGTATGTTTTAACCGTGGTTTCATTCAACCTTCTACATAAAGACACAGAAAGTTTAACCATTATTCAAATGAGGGATCATCCAATGAAGAATAACTTTTGTTGATTCCTTCATGACTTCCATCTCTAGAATTATTCTTGATTTCATATTACATTCCATAGATTATGCTTATAGGTTTTCTTATATGACTCTAGAAATTCCTTTATGCTGATGTTTCAACATCGGGAAAACAGTCTCCCAGATTAATCATTTTTGTAGGGGCTAGTTGACTTCATTAACTAGGCCCACCAGTCGACTAAGAAATATTTGGTTGACCGACGTATTTAAAAATGTAAGTTGGTCGATGTATCTGATAACCAAACGATCTAGGCAGTTAGGTAGTTACAACTTCCTGGTAACTAGATATATAGAAGTATGAATAGACAAGCACATAGAGACTTTGAAGGAGGCTGTGTGAGAGATTGTAAATATTGTACTGCATTACTATATCTTTTAATAAACATGTATCTTTGGGCTCTCTCTACTAATGTATGTCTTTATCTATATCTATATGTATGTATCTTCTATGTTGATTATGTAAGGACTACTGATAACTGTCCCTACATTCCCCTAGATTACAACAATGGTTTTGTTCTTGTAGTTATGAACATGGGAATGCAGAAGTATACATAGATGTTAACACTACAAAACATACATGAATGTGGGAGTGCATGAATGAGAATTACATAAAAAAACTTATGCCAGAAGAAACAATTTCTCACTCGCAAAGCAAGAGAAAGATTCTTGTCAGAAACCCACAAAATATTTTTAGAAGCCATCCCTGAAGCATTATTTTAGAACCTCAACAAGTCAGGTAATGCGAAATTTGACAACCAACGAGAAACTAGGAGTCAATTGTACGACTAGAGGATGAATGAATTTGCAACATTGGTTCGAGCGAGTTGTTGAATACTATATTTTAGAGCAAGTCATGGAAGATCAAACATCTCTCGATAAAATCAACGAAATTTTTTATAGCGAATTACACGACAGATTCTTATGAATTCTCCCAACACTGCTTCACAAATTATTCCTTGATAATGGAATCAGTGACATTATCGAATACCGACATCGACTAAGCACACCATTACCAAAAAATAACTCTCAAGAGAGGGATGAAGAGTGGTAAGGATTTTTGGATGCAAAGTGAAAAGATACAAGACAAGTGTGGGATTATTTTTGAATAAATGAGCATGGACAATATTACCGACCTTGAATAATTAAGGGCAGAGATGGGATCTCGGTTGAATATATGAGATGACACAAGGAAAGCATACCATAAGTTCTGATTATTGAAGAATAAATCTCATCGAGAGGAAAGCAAGCACACAAGAAATCCGCTGACATTCAGATATTGGAATAGGACAAAAGGAAAAAGAAAAGGGAAGAACATTGTAACTTGTGGAACAGTCAAAAGTGTAACAACCCTAGTTAAATAGTTGCATAGGGTTATCAAGTAAAGTTAATTAAGTAATTAACAGTCTTAATGTGTATTTGTTAAGTGATGATTAACTATTAATACAATTATTTATTTATTTATTTTGATTAATTAATTAATTGAGTACTTAACACATTTAAAGGTTTGGATAAAGAATTCAAGGCTTAATAACTTTAATTTATTTATGATAAGACTTTACGTATGATAGGGGATAAGTTAATAAATGGACTTTAATTTTTTTATTATAAGACTTTACGTATGACAGGGGAGAAGGAGTAAATGGGGGGATAAGGTGGGTGGCCTTAAAAGATGGAGTAGGCAGTGAATGGGATATATGAGTGGGCAGAGGCTTGCGGGAAGGACATTATGAAAAATTGGGAGGAGAGGACTGTATTTTTGTTGTTGGATATTTTTCTGGTTTTGGGGGCTAGTTTGGTTTTGTTGTTTGGGTGAACTGTTGCAGGGGGCACCAGGTTGCTGGGAGTTTTGGGCTTGGGGGCCAGGAATCCTCACGGAATCCTGGAGCTAGGGAGATGGAAAGGTTGTTCCTAGATGCCTGGGTAGTTAGCCGGTTTTGGGCAGGGTTTGGTTAGAGCATCAGGGAAAGATTGGACAGAGCAGCAAGGAAGACAACCAGATAAACGAGAATTTAGCATCAGGCAGAGGTATTTTGATTTATGAAATTGTTAGGTTATGTGATGATTATGTAATTTATTTTCATGCTCTGGATAAATTTAATTTCTGTTGAATATTAAATGCATATATGATGATTAATGAATTACTTATGCGTTGAAATAAATTTTATGTTTAATTGTATGAATTTTATTAGGCTTTGTTAATTTATGGTTCCTACACATGGTATCAGAGCTTAGTTCACAATCTGGAGCCTTAAGGGCCTACCCACCTACCCACCTACCCACCTAACCGCTTGTAAGAAAGAAAGTTTAGAATTGGAAATGTTCAACACTAACCCATAAATTTCAACAACCCCTAATTGGCTATATTGAAACCCTTTGCCCTGAAATCCTAAACAATCCCTAAATAATATGTATATGAAAATATATATATATATATAAGAGTAAATATAAATTTGGGCCCGAGGGCCAAGCTCCAACTTCACCTCCACCTAACTTGCAAGCCAAGCACACAATATTTTTTATATAATTATGTATACAGATCTATATACATGCATACATACATACATACATATATATATATATATATAAACAATATGTCCATGAAAATGAAAATGATATAATGTTATACATATTGAAAGTGACAAATAATAAAACAAAAAAAAAAACAGAACCTGTAAACCCTAACCTAAAGAAGGCGTGAAGGCCTAAGCTTCCTCTCCATGTGAGTTGTATCCACCCGCTCCATGCAAGCTGCATACAAAGCCAGAAATAGAATTTTCCTTGGGTTCTACCATGTATTTCTTAAGTAGGCTTGCATGCATACTAACTGCTACCACCCCCTATTGTTTCCTCCTTTAGAGAACACCTATTAAATGTAACAATGCATTTAAAGACATTCTCTTGCTACAAAGCATGAAAACTCTTTATTTGAGAGAAATTCAAATATTCAAAATATATTTAGGCTGTAGACTTAATCTTTAAACCTATCATATGCACATTCTATAGAAACTTATAATTTTTCCAAAAAAAAAAAGTGTAAAAAAAAAAAAAAAAAAACTTTGAAGCAATTCTTAATCTTTCACCCTTTTTAGATCTTAACCGGACATTCATGAATCTACCTTTAAAAATAACAGGAAGAATCACAATCTCAGGCTGTAAATCTATGTAAATTCCAATAGCTACAATAAACATTTAGCCAAAATAAAAAAAAACAAAAAAAACATCTTCAAAAGTTGCCAATCCCATGGCAAATTTTAGCAAACACGCAAATAAAATCAGAATTTAAGAAAATACAAACAAGATCTTCAACCAGTTTTCGAGCTTGTTTGACCAAACTAAACCTGCCATAATACAAATTCAAATTTATCAGTTTGGGCCACTTTTATGCTAAATTCTCACCAGATTAGCTCTCGACTGCTACAAATTTCACATCTTTGGACACAACTTTTAAGAATTCGAAATGGTCATCTCAAATTTTCCAATTTAAAACTTTGTACTGGACCATTATTGAAGATTTTAGGCCATTCTTGAAGATTTTAGTGTCAAATTAAACCCTAGAGCTTGCATTTTTCTATGGCTCGAAGCGAAAATAGGTTTATCCAGAATGATTTTGATCTACGTCGTATTGTTGGTTCTCACTTCATTGGATTTGCTTCCCTTCCATTATCAAGATCCCCCCGCATCCCAAATCCTCCCTCTCCAAGCTTGTTCTTACCTTGAACATTTTCTGTTTCAGCGGCCAAACACAAGTCAAGCCAACGTGTAGCGCCATTGGTATTGCTTTTAAAGCCAAAGAACCAAGGGTTTTCAGAAGATGGACCCTGATATGAAGAAGAGAAATATGTTTCAACTATGGGAACTAGGTTCCACATGCCCAAATGCCCAAATGCCAAACGCCAAGGCTCCAAGGATAGATTCCACAAGGGAACCAAAGCTATTCAGTACGCGTCCAGTGCCCAACACACCAAACTAGTGCCCAACACACCCGCCAAGCTGCAAGCTCCAAGCTCCACGCACCACCTGCACATACCACATACCATCACAGGTTAGAAAACAACACATAGGCCAGCAAAGAGCACCCAAGTGCCAGGCACCAGGCCACATGGACGAAGAGACCACAGGTGGGCAGCCTTTGGCTCATAAGCTAGTAATCCCAATCTCCAAGTCCACAAACCAGTCACATAAAATATCTGTGTAAAAAAAATACATGCGTAAAATATTGGGTACAAGCCCAATATCTAAGTCTGTGCGATAAGAATCAAACAACGAGTCAAGAACTCAACGTATCGACAGTCTCAACACCACACAATGCATCAGCATCAGTACCTGCATCATCAACACAAACCAAGGGTCATCACGCAACACAAGCAATTCCAAGGAGAAGCACGCTCAAGCGCCAACACCAAATCACAAGTGAAGAACCCACAATGGCATAATGTTCTCAACAAGCCAATGACTAATGCCAGAAACCAAACACCTGACCACGAGGAGGAGAGGCCATGAGAGAAGGCCATGGCGGTCGACCGGGTAACCAGAGACCTCTCAAGAAGAAACAATGAGGAAAAGAGGAATTCGGGTTACGACGATAAGGGTTAGGGTTTAGATAGGAGGGCACTGGAGGAATAAAGGTGGGCACATGGAATCCATGCATGCCCACACTTGTTTTTAAATTATTTTGATTTTTATTATTAATATATATATATATGTGTGTGTGTGTGTGTGTGTGTGTGTGTGTGTGTGTGTGTTTATTATTTTTGTGTGTGTTCATTTAAATTTTTATTTTAATAAAAAGTATATGTCTAAATTGTTTTAAAAATAATTAATTAAATTCCAACTAATTCAATTAATTGTTTTAGTGCTTGTCTTGAAATTTAGTGTAAAAAAATAAATTTTAAAGAGTTGATTATTATCTTTAAAAAAAATAAAATTTAATTGTTTATTTAAGTGTAAAGTTAATCTGATAAAGTTAATTAATGATTTTAGGGATTAGATTAAATTTAGGTTAGATTAAATTTTTTGGGCAGACCCCAGTTTTGAATTATGACTACTCACCATAGTCCAGCCTTGAGAAAAACCAAACACCAAAGCCACATGAGTCATTATAAAATGAATTCTTATGTGTGTGTTCGTTTAAATTTTTATTTTAGTGAAAAGTATAGTAAATTGTTTTAAAAATAATTAATTAATTCAACTAATTCAATTAATTGTTTTAATTAACTGTCTTTAATTTAGTGTAAAAAAAAATAATTTTAAAGTTGATTAATTATCTTTAAAAAAAATAAAATTTAATTGTTTTATTTAGTGTAAAGTTAATCTACATTAAAGTTAATTAATGATTTTAGGGATTAGATTAAATTTGGGTTAGATTAAATTTTTTTGGAGCAGACGAGTTTTGAACCCATGACTACTCACCATAGTCCAAGCCTTGGAAAAAAACCAAACACCAAAGCGCCACACATGAGTCGTTATAAAATAAATTCTTATACATAAATAAATTAATAGTCATAAAATACTATCCCGAAGTATAATCTCCAATTATCCATGTTAACCAAACACTGAGTTCCTAGCCCTCAACCACCGAGCCAAGCGCCAAGTCCCTCCATTCCATTCCACCAGTCAAAGCGAAGCACCAAGCTTCAATGCATCTCCTCAGGCTCACTACATCATACGAACACAAGTCCAGAAACAATACATAACCACAACGCACAAGCGCTAATCTCCAATGCCCGAAATCCACTCTACAATCCTCAAGACTCGCACCTGCAGCCACCGAGACACACAATTCAATGCATTTGTACAATGCACCAAGGAAATCTCACGAGTCAAGCATCGAAGGATAAACTTAGACTCATTTCATTGACATTAGGTTGAAAGTCACCTTAATTATTTGTAAACACAAAGTATAAGGACTTAGAACAAGATAAGTGGGAGGGGGCTTCATGCGCACTAGGTAGGTAAGTTAGAGAATCGACGAGTATGGTGCAAAGCTAGCATAGCTACTGGGAGAGGGAGTCAATAGTTTTCTTAGGTGAAGAAATCAATCTTAGACGCTTTATCCCTAACCTAGCCACTCCCCTAAAGAGATTAACGTCTGTTTACAGACAAGTAAAAACAAACTTATGCCTAACCCTGTTTTCTAGTTAAGTTGCGCAATGAGAAACGTCCTTGAACTCACCCTGACAACTTTGTTTTATGCAGGTTAAATCATACAGGATGGTTAGGACTCAAGGGAATCGAGGCAGAGGATCATTGTCGCAGGCACCACCAATGCTGACTCCACCATCGCCTGAACTAGCTCTCATATTGTGCTCTTTGGAGGCCATAAATGAGACTTTAAAGGGGTGACAACCAACAGGGATCGAAGTGGAACCCCCACCATATGGAATGGGTAATCCATAAGCATTGAGGGATTCAGGGGGAGGACCTCCACCCGAAGACATCACTAGAGAACTACAGAAGATCAAACTTGCGGAGTTTGTCGGGGGTTGCGCCAGTGAACACGCAGAAGCATGTTGGAAGGCATGGCAAGGTGTTTTGGCTTAAGGGACTATGCCTCCACCTCAAAGGTGAAGATAACGATTTTTTAGTTAAGAGACAACATCTTGAACTAGTGGGGAAACCTAGAGAGGCAACTGCACCTTACCCCAGACACCGTATCTTGGGAACTTTTCAAGGAGAGGTTCCGAAGGAAATATCTGCCAGCTTACTATGAGGAACAACAGGTAGGAGTGTTTCATGCTCTAGTACAAGGAAAAAGGATAGTAGAATAATATGAGATTAGGTTTATGGAATTGGTCAAGTATGTTTGATATATGGATAATGACCAATGACAGGCAGAACATTTTTTCTATGGGTTGAACCCTAAGATAAGGGCTATGGTGCGGATGTGGAAACCGTCCTCAGTAGCGGAAGCTGTGGAAAATGTGTGTTATGTGGAGGAACACATGAAATTAACCAGAGGTACGAGATCAACCTTTCCACATCATCCTAGATTCGTGGGGAAGGCCCCTAGGACATTTCCCAGGGGAAGGGGCTCAAAGCCACCTCCATATGGTAACAGAGTCCCACTAAGGACAGTAGCCGTAGGGATTTCAATGGCAGTGAGTGCAACATCTCGTTCATCACCAACCACACAAACATGTCCACGACCATCTCAGGGAACAACTAGTAGGGGCAGGTGTTCCAGGGGAAGGAACTCATTACAGAGACAGTCACATAACAGTGCGCAGGTTCAATCCCATGTTACCTGTTGGGGATGTGGAGGACCCCATTACCAGCGTGACTTCCCAGAGTTACAATCAGGATTTGTGCATAGAGAAGGAAAGGCCTCGATGGGAAGAGAAAGTAGCAGCCACCAGATTTACGCAACGGTTAATAATCACCAGGCCAAGCATCAATCCATGGTGGTCGAGTCATTAGGTACACTAAATCATATCAATGTTAAGATTTTATTTGATTATGGTGTGGAAGATAGTTTCATTTCACCATCTACATTAGAAAAGAGTGGGTTGGCAGCCTATGAGAACGATGACTTTAAACAAGTCGAGATGGCTTCGGGGGAAAAACAAGTGATAGGACCTAGCATTGATAATTTTATAGTGGACCTGGGAGTGTGTACTACCAGTTTGAAGGTATACGTCACTGCTCTCGGGGCGTATGACCTAATCATTCCAATGGATTGGTTAGGATCTCATCGATCTTTGGTAGATTGTTTCGCAAAGAGGGTGCTCTGTATAGACAAGGAAGCAAGGCCAATGGAGATCCAGGGTTTACGGAGAAGGGTGTGATCACGCTTTCTCTCAACTATGAAGGTTAAGTGATGCTTGAGGCAAGGGTGTCGACTATATGTAGTGGAAGCATTGAATGAAAGGAAGGGACCCTCATTAGATTAGTACCCGGTATTGTCAGAATTTAAGGATGTTTTTCCGAACAAGCTACCATGGTTACCTCCTGAGAGGGAGATCGATTTTACTATTGAGCTAAAACCTGGTGCAGAACCAATTTCCAAAACTCCGTATCGGATGATAGTGCCAAAACTTTGTGAGTTGCAAATGCAGTTGAAAGAGTTACTGGACTTATGGCTAATAAGGCCCAGTGTCTCACCTTAGGGCACACTAGTAATTTTTGTGAATAAGAAGGATGGTTCCTTACGAATGTGTATAGATTACAGGGACTTGAACCATGCTACAGTGAAAAATAGGTACCCAATGCCACGGATAGATGACCTCTTCGATCAGATGAAAGGAGCAACAATATTCTCAAAGATCGATTTGCGATCAGGGTATCACCAGTGAAGGATTAAAGAAGGCAATATTCCTAAAACTGCCTTTCGAACTCGGTTTGGACATTACGAGTTTGTCGTAGTACCTTTCGGATTGACCAATGCACCAACAGTATTCATGAGCCTCATGAATGGCGTATTCCAGAAGTACTTAGACCATTTTGTACAAGTCTTTCTAGATGACATCCTCATCTATTCCAAAAATGAAAGAGAACGTGAGGAACACTTATGAGTGGTGTTGTCCTACCTTAGAGAGAACAAATTGTAGGGGAAGTTGTCGAAGTGTTCCTTCTTTCAGAAAGAGATCCACTATTTAGGTCATATCATTTCCGGTGAAGGAATCTCTGTGGACCCAGAAAAGGTAAAGGCCATTATGGAGTGGCCAGTGCCGAAAAATTCCCATGAGGTGAGAAGCTTCATGGGCCTAGCAGGTTATTCTCAAAGATTTGTGAAAGGATTCTCAAAAATAGTGAAACCCATTAGCACTTTGCAGTGCAAGGGGTTCAGGTATGAATAGACAGAAGAATGTGATAGTGCATTCATTGAGATTAAGAGGTTACTAACTAGTGCGCCAATTCTACGAGTGTCGTATATGGAAAAGGACTTCATAGTCTACACAGACGCCTTGAAGCAAGGGTTGGGGGCCATGCTAATGTAGGATGGAGGAGTGATAGCTTATGCATCAAGGAAGTTGAAGAAACATAAAGAGATTTATGCTACTCATGATTTAGAGTTGTCAGCTGTAATGCTAGCTCTGAAAATTTGGAGGCACTATCTTGTAGGGTGAAACTTTGAGCTCAAAATGGAATATCAAAGTTCAAAACATCTCTTCACTCAAAGGGATATGAATGCCAGGAAAAGGTAGTGGAGTGATTTTATGAGTGAGTACGATTTTGGTACTTAATATATCAAGGGAAAGGAAAATGTGGTCACAAATGCCTTGAGTAGGAGACCATGTGTCTTCTCCTTGGTACCCTTAAAGGTCAATCTGAGGGAACGTGTGTTGATGCAACTCCAAGGAGATAGTTGGTATTTAAAGGTTACTTCAAACCTCCAGAGAGGGAGACAATTAGATCCAAATTATGAAGGATATAGTCTGGAAGCAGACGAACTATTGAGATATCGGGAAGGATGTACATCCCTAAAGATGGGGACATTTGAAGCATCATATTGAAGGAATCCCATAGAGCACTTTATTGTGTGCATCCAGATGTGAAGAAGATGTATGCAGACATGAGGAAACTTTTTTTCTGGGTAGGCATGAAGCACGATGTAGTCTATTTCGTCACAAAGTTCCTAGAGTGTCAACAAGTGAAAGCCGACCACCATCACTCAACAGGCCTCCTACAACCACATGATGTTCCTATGTCCAAGTAGGAAGTCATCTCTATGGATTTTTTAGTGGGGTTGCCACTCACATCTCATAGAAACAATGTCATTCTTGTGATAGTGGATAAGTTAACCAAGAGTGCTCATTTTATTCTGGTTCAAGACACTTATGATGTCACTGATGTGGAACATGTGTTTGTAAGTGAGGTTATCCATTTGCATGGGATACCTAAGAATATAACTTCAGATAGGGACTCCAGATTCACTTCTAGGTTTTGGACAAGTTTGCAGTCAGTGTTGGGGACTCAGTTGAACTTAAGCACAGTTTATCATCCTGAAACAGATGGGAAAATTGAGAGAGTAACTCAAGTCATGGAAGACATGCTTAGGATGTACGTCATGGATAATCAAACCCATTTGGAGAAGTACCTACCTTTGGTAGAGTTTGTCTACAATAACAGTTTTCATAGCTCCATCAGAATGCCACCCTACGAGGCTCTGTATGGAAGGCCATGAAGAACACCATTGAGTTGGGAAAGATTAGAAGATTGAGTAACAGTTGGGCCATAATTGATTCAAGAGATAGAGGAGCGGGTGATTCAAATTAGGTAGAGACTAAAGGAAGCACAGGATAGGCAGAAAAGTTATGTGGATGCACACAGGACCGACCGAAGTTATGAAGTGAGAGACCAGGTTTTCATTCGTATCAGGCCTAATAAGAGTACCATATGGTTTAGGAAGGGGACAAAGTTGTCACCTCGATTTATAGGACCATTCAGAATCCAAGAGAAAATTGGACCCATTGCCTATCGTCTCGTACTTCCACCCCACTTGCATAAAACTCATAATGTTTTTCATGTATCTGTTTTACGTCATTATGTTGTTGATGAATTACATAAACAAAATTGGAAGGAATTGCAGGTATCGAATGCGGTAACTCTCACGGTAGAACCATTACACATATTGGACCGTAGAGTTTGACAACTCATGAACCATTTGGTAGACCAAGTTAAGGTCCAATGGGACAAGTATAGTCTAGTATCTGCTACTTGGGAAGACGCCGACACATTATGATGAGACTATCCATCACTTTTTTGACCACCTCGAGAATATGTTTCTCGAAGGTTGGGTGTATGTAACACCACCTTTTGACTTAGACAGCCAGGATTACCTGAGGCCTACATATTTATTTTTTCTATTCACAGTGAAACTATTAAATGATACACTTAAACTTTTAAGACGTATGAACCTTTATGAATGTTTAAATATTATTGATGATGATGGATATGATGCGATCTACTATGTGAATGTAAATTTTATGAATGTTTAAATTCTATTAGAATGATGTTGGATATGATGCAATCTATTTGGTAAATGATAATTTTATGAATAGGTGTCATTAATTGAATTATGGGATATTATGAGATCTATTTCTAGCTTGAAAACTTTGATGTTAAAGTTGTTGGTACGAGGATAACGAATTGAAATTATGGTTGTATGAAATTACATGATGATAATGCATAGAAATGTATGAGTTTGTGTTAGAGACTAATCTGCAGGTTATGGGCTATGAAATAGCCAAGGGATAATGATGATGAAAGTGGATGTCATGACCACTAGCCAAGAAAAATTATGGTATGAATATTTTCATGTGAAATTATATTGGGTTGGATGCATTGCTATGATATGTAGACCAGTGCAGGATTTCAGCTGATGAGACTACCCAAAACTGAATAAACGATGACAAAACTCCCAGCAACATGGTGCCACTATATATTCCATTGTAGGGTGTGGACCCTAGTTATGATTAGGAGGGGTGGAGGCATTTCCCACTGTGTATCCTCTGAAACCTGAAGTCATGGGAGGATGATGTTAGCTCACACTCCCCTAGACGTGTGATGATGAATATCAGTTGCTTGTTGGGGAAGCTTGGTCAAGGTAGTGACACTACCGCTTACGGGTTCTATTTGGAGTTAGGTCAATATAGTTGATGCTCCAAGATAGTCCAGCAGAGTGTTGGCAGCCAATTCACATTTTTTTCATTGTCTCATAAGCTGCCTACACCAATGTTTCACAAACATTGATTTTTCGTCGCAAAATTCGAATGAACGACGCTTTTATTCTTTGCGCCTTTCCGCACGCCTACCTTCGTTAAGTCTTCATGATTGTAAGCATGAAAATTTCTCCTTTCGAGGTCACATTTTGATCGTTATCTGAACAGCCAATACCTTTTGTGTCATTATGCATATTGCGCCTATCTTTTTATTGATCTTTACATGATCGGCAATATCCCTTGATCGGTTTTCATACTGCGATGGATTATATAACTCGGTT
>SNQJ01S0005445.1:114342-134721 GCA_010110895.2 Picea sitchensis | reverse complement strand
TTTTATTTATGTCGGCTTTAGGCCATTAGTTGAATTATACCTCCTAGTCTCCTATATATACCAAGGAGACATTTTCATTTTGAATCATCTTGTACTTGAACATTTAAGTGGGGTAAAAGGAGGTTTCCCCCTCGAAGAGGCTTGTTATCTGAAATTTTCTCTTTTTCAAGTCGTTGAGTACTTTTCCTGAGGTTTTTCTATACTATATTGATGTTTGGTTCTTAACAAAGTCCTCCCTCAACACCATACAATGAAAACCATGAGCTAGAGTGAAACAATGAGCTCATACCATGTGCTTAGATAAAACCATGAGCCAATACCATGTCTTCAGTGAAAACCATGTGAGTAAACCACGTTCCCAAGTCAAAACCATGGGGAATTTTTCAATTTGTTACAAACAATTCCTCAAAGGTAGGGTTCCCTCCTCATAATGATCAAATACATAACTAATTCCACACATGTGGTACTAACTAACTCCATAAACCATGTAACAACCCCTCACATATGTGAATAGACAAAATATCATGAGGAGCTCCCTTCTAGAATACTCTAGAAGCCACAAGTGTCAGGGAGGAGAGAGAAAGTGCACCCTTCTAGAAGGAATCTCTCATGTGACAAGTAACACATGTCTATGTGGCTCATGCATGTTGCATATTCTTATAAGTGTACACTATGTTGATGTGGAAATATCTGTTGTAATGTACCCAACCACCCAGGCTGGGCCATGCCACATAATTTTGTTTTTTCTTTGATATCATATTGTAACATACCCGACCATATTATTAATTGGGCACATCACACCAAAACACTTCTCTTGTCATCAGCTCTGATATCATAATTGTAACATACCCATGTTTTAGAACTAGGCATAAGCTCTGATAACACTATCATGTTTCCATTACCAACAACAACTCAACCCTGTTGCTCTGATAATAACTCTAATACAAATTAAAACATAGAAATACATTCTGCAATGCACAGTTACATAAATATTCATAAAAAAAATATACATGCAACATAAACAACATAAACCCATGAAAACAAAGGCATAATTATCACTGCAACACAAGATTTAACACACAATAACACTTATCTTTGATTAAAAGTACACCAATTGCGAGCGGACCTTCCACATTCCTCCCAGCCTTAGACCGCACCACTTATCACTCTCGGTAGTGGACCGCCCCCAAGCTGGGGATAAAATCCACTTTGGTAAGGGCTCCTAGACAAGCTAAGTTATCTCAGTCAACAAGATACTCAGTCACAGGTGACTTAAATCACGGGAACTTCGTCATAGGTGATCCAATCACAGGAATTCTGTCACAGGTACCAATTCATACTGACAGCCTACAATCCCCCATTCCCCACATTCCTTTACCACCCTAGGAAGTGTTACCATTCTTTTCTCAACAGTCCTTCGGCTGCCCCACTTCCCTTCCAGGGCTTCAACAACAGGCCAGACAAGAAGTCTTAGAGCCCCGTCGCTACAGTTTGACACCTCGAGAAATAATTCCCAACGATTCTCTCACATGGAGAGAATGCAATATCCCACGGGCCTGACAACCTGCCTCTTCAATTATCTCACCTTAAGAGAATGCAATGCCTCACAGGCCTGACAACATGCCTCTTCAGTCTAGCTCTCCAAGCTAACAAATGCACAAGTATCTGTGATAGTAACAACAGAATATTGGTCACAATGATAGTCGGGTTCAATGACAGAACAATTGGGTCATGATCACCGCTCAGTCCCCACATGAATGATCATCCAAAATGATAGAAAAAAGGTACTAAGTCCAAACTATTTGGATGCATGTTCCCAACTTGACACTTGTCATGTTGATAACTATCTTCAATCCACACATACCTCTCCCTCGGAATTGGGATAAAATAATATCCTTACTTTATACTTTTAAGAAATATTAATATAATATTCGTTAAACCCCCTTAACCTCAGCTAGTGGATTTATATCCCCCCATACTCTTTTACATGGTCAGTCTACCGCAATGATGTATTTTCATTATATTTGCATGTGATTACATTTACATTCTGAGTACAATATTATCGATCTTTTTCATCTAGGCTCAGCAGCCTCAAAACATAAAGATCGTGCACTAAACAAGTGTGTGGGGAATTTATGGGTTTCACACACTCTTATTTCACTGTGTCACCCTTGCTCTGCTTCACAGGTGCGCATTACAACATAACATAAATATGAAAAATTCTCTGTGGCCTCCAAAATCTGCGCACTAAACCAGTGTGTGTTCAATATTGTAATGTGCGCCATCATTGCACGTTTAAATCAGTGTGTGGTGTATACTTCAAGTTGTTCCCCTTTTAGTGCAACATTCCTGTGCTCTTACACAAGCGTGCACCAAAACATTAAATTGTGCGATGTATCATTTTACAAACTGCGCGTACTCCTTTGGTGTGAAATTCTCGCGCACTAACTTAATGCGCACAAAACTAAACAAACTAACTTGTTCCATCAACTCACAAGCTTATATCTAATTTACAGTTACAATTATATGTACAATTGGGGTTCAGCCTAGGAGTATTAAATATGTGATGATGTGGCATCCTCATCATCATCCACTATGATGTCATGGATCCCAATGCAGAGACATGGATCCCAAGAAAAATGACATGGATCCCAATGTGAGTAGATATGGCCAAATACAGGTACATGGATCTTGATGCAATGGCACAGATATTGAAGCATAGTGCACAAAACCCAATTTAAGGAAGCCACGTATAATGATGATTCAATCTTCAACACAAGTCATTAGATAATAATCATCAAGTATTTACTACTAACAACATCTTAAAATAGGTTAATTTTACAATTTTCCTAAGTACACCTTGGTGGGACAACTTTACCCCTATTACATGTGTCAATTCCTAGGAGAAAAATTATTTCTCAGGTAACCTTGGTTAGAGACAGGTAAAAATGATGAATTATTGATGGAAAGGGAAGGGGAACTTCATGTTTAGACCCTCAAGGTCATATTTAATTCTGTAAAAGGTTTTTTAATGGTCCAAATAGTATTTTTGAGCTAGGAATATCCATCATTTGTACTTTTAATCTGTTTAAGAGGGAGCTTGGGTTAGAGTTACCACCTTGGCACCTTTAATTACCCCTTTTGCATTTTTCTTTGATTTTTCCTAGTCCTTTTCTTTAGATATGCATTTTTAGCATAGTAATTTGGGGTTGGGCCTTTTTAATTAGGTAGCATAGCTCCAATGATCCAGGTGGATATTTATGGCCACCCACCTATTCCAACTAGCTCCTCTTGATAGTTGTTAGTTTAGCACGTTCTTTTGTAATTCTTTGTAATTGTGGGTTCTACACTTTTGGGGTTGTCTGAAGCCCTACATAGCTCCTAGGTGGATATTGGTGGTCGCCCACCTAATCCAAGTATATTATTTTGGAAGTTTTCATGTCAGTACATCTTTATGTACTTCCAGGGCCATTTTGGGGCCCTAAACAATGTTTTTTTAGCTTGTCACAGTCAAACTGTAGACGAATTCAAAGTTTGATGGCATAATGTGTATTTATCGAAAAGACCTTTCCAATGGGCTATCACACGCCCAAAACGGAGGTCGTATGCAAACGTTACGACCCCGAGAAGTTGAGGTACTAACTTACCCATCAGGGCCCACATAAATTTTGGCGTTTCTTCTTCTAGGGTTAGGTTTTTTTATGTCTAGGGTTTTGGTATTCATGAGTAATGTTAAAAATGACTTTGGATCCTCATTGTAATCATTCTACTTAGACGGATGCACGCAGCAACCACATATCTTCTCAGAGATAGCTACCACCATTCAAGCAAGTTGCTTTCAATTCTGCAGTTTTACAGTTTCAACCTATTTTATTTATTCAATAGAAGTTATTGTTCACTAGATATATTTTGTTGTTCTTTGTATCTCTATGTTATTGTATTTAGTCTATTATTCCTTTCGTTTCTCTCATAAATCCAGATCAATGGTATCAGAGCGGTCTGATCTTCATTTATTTTTCTTTGTGCATGTCCCCGACAAGATCTGGGTACAAGAAATTGGGACTCGAAACAGTCGAGCCTTTGCAATATCGACCACGCCGAGCCCGACAACAACCCATGGGAACGCAAAGAAAGATGATGGAGCAGGAGATCCTTTTAAAATTTTGCTTGAGGAAGCCTTTGCATGACAAATGAACGAAATGATGGACAACTTTGCACAAATCCTTCAGCGGTTGTCCACAGGAGATGCATCTTCATCAAACGTCCATGCAACCCCCTTCAAGGTACAATTAAATTTTGATATTCCATTATTTGAAGGAATGATAGATGTGAATGTCGTAGATAAATGGTTGAATCTTCTCAAAGGGTATTTCTCGGTCCATAATTTTTCTGAAAGGGAAAAGATTACTTTTGCACTCCTCAAGGTCATCCCCCATGTTAAGGATTGGTGGGATACTTACTCTAATCAAAGGGCCATAGAGGAATCTGCAGTATTTGCGGTCGCCCCCACATGGGATTCCTTCAGGGATGTCATTAAAGAACAGTACTACCCTATTGGAAGCTACAAGGACCAATGCACAAGATGAACCATGTTGCATCAGGAAAGGGACCAGACAATACCATATTTCACCAATATTTTCCATACCCTGTGCACCAAATTGGGTATCAAAGACTCTGAACGACATCTGGTGCTCAAATATCATGATTGATTGCATATATACATTCAAACATAAATGGATTTTCTGTACATCGCATCATTAGGTGCGGCTTATAGATATGTTTCAAGATCGAGCATAAATATAAGCAGAAGAGGCAAGAGTTTGGATCTACAAACTCCTCACAGGCAAAGCAGGGAAAAAGCAGCCCCAACCCACAAAACAAGGGATAGAGAAAAGATGGTTGCTCTCAGGACAACCATTCCAAACCGCAACCCAAGAAGGGTAATGAGAAGTCAAAGAAGGATGTGAGAAAATGGTGTGAATACCATAAAATACATTGGCACAACACCGAAGAATGTCACTCCAAGAAGTCACTGGTGGCTGAGCTGAAAGCTTCTAAGTCAGAGGTATATTCTGACTCTGAATCAAATCTAGAAAGTGGGAAGAGGATCATTGATTCCAAACCCAGTGCCACTGTCGCTACCACCAAATTCCAACCAAGCAAACCAAAAGAACCAAAGGAAGGGGAATGCCTCTTTCATCCACAGATGTGGGTAAATGGGACTCTGTTGCATTTCATTGTCAATAGCGACAGTCAGAAGAACCTGATTTCAACAGAGGTCGTCAAGTGGTTGGACCTGTCGATAACACCACACCGGCAACCCTACACCATAGACTAGCTTCGCCAAGGACAAGATCTTCGCGTCAACCAACAATGTTGTTTTCCCTACAACATCAAGCCCTTCAAAGACAAGGTATTGTGTGATATTTCTCCCCTTGAAGTTTGTGATGTTCTTTTAGGCCAACCATATTTATGGAAGTGACATGTTGTGTATGAGTCTATACCCCACAGTGTTATTATTACTTTGGGTAGACAATTGTACAGGGTACCAGAGGTAGTGTCGCCTACCGTTATTTCTTTAATCTTTGTTAAGCATTGCAGTAAGGTCATTTCACAGACCGGGAAGTTCATCTTCTTTGTGATCCATGCTCGCGGTAACCAGAAGGTTGTCGCCACATTAGTGACCTCTACATAGAGCCTTTATTTGCAGCAGAAGCAAGTGGACGGGATCATGGAAGAGTATAGAGATATCTTATCCTCACCCACCGGGGTACCGACACACTGCCAAGTCGAGCATCCAATTGATATAACCCTCGATGCACCGCTTCCTAATGGATTAGTCTATCATCGCTCGTTGATGTAAAATGATGAAATCAAGCGCCAGATCCAAGAGATTCTTCAAAAGGGGAACATATGACCCAAATCCTCTCCTTGCGAAAGCCCAATTATGCTGGTACAAAATAGAGACGGGACCTAGCGACTCTACATTGATTACAGAGAATTAAACAAAATCACAGTCTGTAACCGGTACCCAATTCCTCGAATTCATGACCTTCTTGACCAACTCAAGGGGGAAAAGTTCTTCAACAAGACTAACCTAAATTCTGGCTACCACCAGGTTCCCATCGAACCAACTGATGTATGGAAGACATCTTTCAAATCTAAAGTAGGTATCTTTGAATGGTTGGTCATGCCCTTTGGCTTAACAAATGCACCAACAAATTTCATGAGATTGATGGATGATGTATTGAGACCCTTTACCAACTCTTTTGTGGTGGTATATCTGGATGACATCCTCATATTCAACAGAACTTGGGAGGATCACATGCAACATATTCAATAGGTTTTGGGCACTTTGTGGCAACAAAAGCTATATTCCAACTTGAAAAAATGCTCCTTTGGCATGAACAGGGTCCAATACTTGGGCTACAATGTTGATGAGAATGGGGTACATGTGGATCCAACTAAGATTCAAGTCATTCATGACTGGTCAGCCCCGACTGCACCAACCAAGCTTTGGAGCTTCTTGGGACTTGCCAACTTCTATCGAAGGTTCGTGTTGGGATTCTCCCATATTGCATGGGCCCTTAGCCAAGTAACCAAGGGCAGTGGAAAGGAAAAGTTCGCATGGGGGCAGACACAACAACAAACATTTAATGATCTAAAGCATCACATGTGCTCAACTCCATTACTCTCCTTACCTGATTTGCAACAACCATTCGATATTGAGACTAATGCCTCTTACTATGTTGTAAGCGCAGTTCTCACTCAACATGGTCATCCAGTAGCATACCATAGTGAGACACTCTCAGATGCTGTCTAGAAATACCCCACCTATGAAAAAGCAATGTATTTCATTGTGAAATCTTGTCGTCAATGGAAACATTACATTATGGGAAAGGAGACAATCATCCACGTTGATCACAAGCATCTGTAGTTCATACAAACACAGGGGAAGTTGCAGAACAAAAGCCATCAAAAGTGGTCCACATACCTACAACAGTTCCATCTCAACATCAAGTATCAAACATGGAGCAAAAATCATGTCGCTAACTTCATTTTCGCCCTCTCGTTGTTGCACTCACCACAGTGCTCCATTCCTGTGGGCATGAGGCATCTGAGTGGCCCCAATTTTATCAGTGTGACCCTGACTTCACCACCACCTATCAGCCCTTGGGTACAAGAGAGAATGTCACTGATTTTCACATCCAAGATGGATTGTTATGCCATCTCGGCCACCTCTGTGTTCCCACAAATGAGCGTGCAAAACTGATTTTGGAGTCTCACTACAGTCGAATGGCAGTACATTTTGGCGTGCAGAAAATTGTGGTCGTTGTACAGAAACATTTTTATTGACCAAAAATTTGACAAAACATTAGGAAGCATATCAGATCTTGCATTGCATGTGTCGTTTCCAAGCCATCCATCAAGAAGCAAAGCTTATACACCCCTCTTCCTACTCCCAAGAGGCCTTGGGAATCTATATCGATGGATTACATGTCTGGCCTCCCATCCACCAAGCACAACAATGATTGTGTATTTGTGGTGGTTGGTTGGTTTTCAAAGATGGTCATTATCACAGCCTGCAAGAAGAGCATCACAGCGGAAGATACTACCAAGCTCTTCTTCGACTGGGTGTGGGTCCATTTGGGATACCACAGACCATCACCTCAAATCGGGACAACAGGTTCCTCAACACATTTTGGTCATGTCTCTAGTCATTGTTGGACACCAAGCTCACTAAATCAATTTGTTTCCACCCCCGAATTGATGGCCAAACAGAGGTCGTCAATCGGATGATTTCACACATCCTGGGCATGTACAATTCTAATCATCTGCGTGCATGGGATGAGATTCTTCCCTATGTTCAACATAGCTACAACCAGGCTCTCCATGGCTCCACCGACCATAGCCCATTTCAAGTGGGGTTGGTATTCCAACCCTTGGGTCCCATTGATGTTGCACTACCTCTTGCAACCACACATGAAGAATCTTCCCATGTTTGGTTTGAGGTGGACAAAGCCACCAGATTCATTGAGCGAATTCAACACATCTGCCAATAGGTCCATGAGATTTTGCAGAAAGAAAATGTTGAGTACAAGCATTGCCATGATCAACACTAGGTACCACACCAATTTAAGGTGGGAGACAAGGTATGGTTACATTTATAGAAATATTTCCTTATAGGTCCCCATTGGAAGTTTCGCCCACTTCACTATGGGCCTTACACTATCACCAAGGTTGTGGGTAGCAATGATTTTGAGCTCAAAACTCCACCCTTCCTTGGCGTTGACCTAGTGTTCAATGTGGGCCTCCTTCGACCATATTTTCCACCATTATTAGACACCTTAGAGATCGCAGAACAATTGACACCAACAAAGCTCAACCCTGACAAGGTTATAAACCATCACACCACTTCTAAGCAAGAAACTATTGATGGGTAAAAATGACCTATGTCAACAAGGGGAGAATTTCCCGATGGCAGGTCCCAACTAGACCTACTCTTGTTTGGTATGGAAATTTCCTCTTATATGTGGGCCTAGATGCCACTAATTAAAAAGATTGCACCCCGAAGGGAGACTCATCCATTTGCAATATTCTAAATCCTAAATGCATCCTAATCTAACATGCAAATGCAATCACATTTTAATAGTACTAGAAATGATGATTGCAAGCATAAAGTTTAAATATTGAAAGTTAAAAGGAATTCATAACTCTCAACATAAACGTTACTAGCATGTTCATTTCTCTAACCATAAGAAGAAATTCACATGTAAAATATAGTGTACATGTCCTTTCACTCAAAATCACAATCAGATCATAGTATTTCACCTAGCCATTTCAATAATGAAAATAACTCAATAAAATAACCAATTGACGAAAATGCTCAATTATAAGAACTAGTCGTGAATTAACCTTCAATCACGTATTTGACTTGATAAAAATATACGAGAGAAAAATTCAAATCTTCCAACCCCTCTCAAATGAAAAAAAAAAACCTTTTCATTTCCCTCGGATTGTTTTATGGTTACATATGTTCCTCCACCCACATGGATTTTGGTTTTCATTTTTCTCTCCTAAAAACCAAAGAATCTCGATCCCTATTTACAAAAATAGTAGAAAAAATATACTAAAACCAATAAAATATCCTCTTAATCAATTGTGTCGTTACATGTTTTTATCATTTTCCAATCAAAGGCCTCCTACTACATAACAAATTTCAATTTTTTATACATATGAATTTGTATGATTCAAGATCTCAAACTCGTTCTCTTTTCTTAATTTGACCACTTGTCTCTGACACAAAACAATTTTCATGTAATCATTAATATCAATATTTGATGAATAATATCCATGGGAAAAAATGAAGAGAAGATAAATTAATATTAGGAATTTTGGTAACAATATCTATCAACTCTTTTATTCCCCTTCTCTTTCGGATTTTGGTTTTCATTTTCCTAAAATAATTGGAAAACAACTATCCTAACAATTAAAATATTATTCTAGCTTTGGAAAAAAAATCATTTTCCTAAAATAATTGGAAAATAACTATCCTAACAATTAAAATATAATTCTAGCATTGGAAAAATCCGTGTTTCTTGAATAAATCTTTATTATATTGTGCCTACCTATACATTTAATAAAACCAATAATTAATAACAAGGCAAACTAATAAAATTGCCAATCAAAATAATATGATAATCATAAAATAAAAAGTGTAACAATTGGATCATAAATTCTTTCCTTTACTCCATTGGAAGTTTGCAATGATCACATGGTTTGTCAATATAAGAAAGTCATAATTTCACCTCTAAAATGCGCAAATCTGGTTGTACTCCTTCTCGGTCTCGTCACACAACCATTGCAATATGGTTTCATTAGATTTTTTATCTACTACCTCATATTCACCTTCATCTTCTCCAGAAATTTCTACTCTTTCAAGATAATCATCAAACATTTCACAAAATCCTACAACATTCCCATTTGAATGATCAAGGATTTCCAACTTGCCCTTATCTACCACTTCTCGAATCATGTATTTTATTATGAATATGGATTTTCTTGAAAAAAAAAGTTGTTTGCATGTCCATGGAGATCCCCTGTGGAAAATTTGACAATTGAATATTCCCATGAGCATTTTCTTGAGAAGACCTTTTCTGAGAAGACCTTTTCTGAGAAGACAAATTGCGCCAACCACACTCTTTGACTATACCTTGTGTAATATAATCAAATGCCTTTGGATCATTCCGAAGAACAACAAAAAGAAGAATCCTTGACTCAGAAAAAAGTGAAACACTTCCATTTATCACCTCTTCTCAGGGAATATGATGACTCTTTATCAACGACTTCATGGGATATTTAACTGCAATTATGTGGCCCAATATGCAGTGAATTTTGGTGGGCCTTTTACCTAGCGAAATTGTGGCCAATTTTTACAGTAAATTCGTGGCCTTTTCTATTGTAGTTTTGTGGCCTTCTTCTGTTGTGCTTTCATGGCATCTAAAGCAGCAAAATTGTGGCATGACTCTTAGTGAATTGATGGAACTTGTCTATTACAATTTTGGTGCTCCCTTCTTCAGCGATTTGGTGGCCTTTGATTCAATCAATTAATGACTGCAGAGAACCTGGATGGGTGGATACTTGTTCTTTGAGAAAAAATTTAAATAACATAACTCTAACGTAGAAACCCCAAAATCCATCTTGTCTGAATAACAGAGATCCACATTGTCTTTTAATACAAAAACCCAGATGATAGATGGTGGAACCTCAATGTAATGGAATTTTTTCTATTAGGTTGGTGGACTGAAAGAAATTTGGATAGCATTTATAAAGAAAAATCGGATGTTGGAACCTTAATGATAGAAACATGTCAATCCATATATCTGGATTATCGGGTAGTCTTTCTATTGACTTATTTAAAAGTCTGAATTCTTGATGTTTGGTTTACAATAAAACTTCATAATTTATCTACCCCTCGATCTGGACTGCAATTCAAACCGCTTTCTACATAATTCATCATTAAATACTCAAATATTTGACCTTGCTATGCCAATCTGACTATCACACACACATTATTGAGGACGTTACCTGATCCAAATTTTATGAGAAGAACGAAATGAATACAGATTATTATCAAAAGATGTTTAACACAGAATAACAGATATACAATAAAATTGGTTTCTATTCAATAAGGAAATAAGTTGAAACTATAAAATGCAACGAAAAATAAGCTTGCTAGAATGGTGGTGGCTTATCTTTGAGAAGAGATGTGACGGTTGCTCTCATTCGCAAGAAGATCATTACAATGAGGCTCTCAAGGCATTTTTACAATAAATAGGAATGTCAAAAACCCTAGACATCCAAAAACCCAACCCTAGGAGATGAAGCGCCAAAAGTCATGTGGGCCCCGTTTGGGTAAGTTAGTACATCAATTTCTCGGGGTCGTAATTTTTTCATATGATCTTCGTTTTAGGCACACGATAGCCCATTGGAAAGGTCTAGCCGAGGACTACACATGTGGTCTGTGGTGAGCCCTAATAATTTTGATTGTGGCAATCCCTAAAAACGTTGTTTAGGGCCTCAAAACGTCCCCGGAAGTTAGGGACCCGAAAACTAGGAAAAAAACATCAAACTTAAAAAAACTACCAAAATGAGCCAGTTGGAATAGGTGGGAGGCCACCGAAATCCATCTGCATCAATCCTCCTGCCCTAGGAAGCAATGGTCTCCATTGTGTTGAGTGACCCCATTAGATGAGGAAATTTCTGTTGAATTTGGCCCCGGGTGAGCCACTTGCCTTGGTGTAGGAGTTTCCCTGCTTTGACAACTCGATAAAGATGGATCCTTTGCTAGCGAGTGCCCTTGACTTGTTTGTACACAATATGATCATTGGATGCATGTTGTATGTATTCGGGTTGAGCTATGTTGGTGTAAGTTGTTCTGCTATCTCTGAGGTGTCCAATAATGGTGGGAAATAAGGTCGAAGGATATCCACATTGAACATTGGGTGCAGGCCAAGGAAAGGAGGAATGTTGAGCTCAAAATAATTATCACCAACAACCTTGGTGATGGTGTATGACCCATAACAAAGTGGGTGAAGCTTCTGATGGGGTCTGGTAAAGTGTCATTTCTGCAAATGCAACCAAACTTTGTTGCCCACCTGAAACTTATGTGGCACCCAGTGTTGATCATGGCACTGCTTGTACTTGTCATTGGACTTATATAGGATATCTTGAACCTGTTGACGAATGTTGTAGATCTTCTTAACGAACCGGGTGGTTTTATCCGCTTCAATTGGAGCAGGATGTTGTTCCTGAGATTAAACTTAAGGCTCAAAGAGTAATGTCAGGCATCAGGAATGTTTAAAGAGAATGTTTTAAAAGAGTGTTTTTTCTACGTTTAGTTATATAAGAAATTATCCTTAAATGAAATTAATAATAAGACAGTACATAGGTCGTATTTCATTGTCTAAGTCACAATTATAATATCAAATGGTGTGGGAGAAATTTACAAAACCGTTAAACAAAGCTAGGCATCAATGGCATATGACTCTCACCTTGTTTGCAGTAGAAGAAAGTAAAGAGTGCACCCTTGAACGGGATATGAGATGCAGTAATTCAAATATCTTGCAAGTCTTGTTTTACTTATAGTAAACACAGAGGAAAATTGCTTACTTAATGAATTGTTGATATAATGTGATTACAATAGTTATGATACTAAATTGCAATCAATCGCTTATCAAGGAATTACATAAATAAATTTGGAGATATGAAAATACAGAAGAAACACATAACTCAAACTCTGATATAGGATAAGTTCTCCTCAATAAACCAATCTTCTAGCCCCAGATTCCCCATAATCTGGTCTGAAATTCGAAGAGGTGGGTGGCCATACAAGGCTATGTGAACAGGAATCACAACATTGTGGCAGATTTCATAAAATAAATCCTTGGATTTTTCTTCCTATATCTTGGAATGGTAGAAATGAATGGGCTCGACACTGGCCGGAGTCCAGCTCCAATTCATTAATGGAAAGGGCATCATAAAATAGATGGCGTCCATGATATATGCCGACATATAAAAGGGGGCAGGTTGTCCCTTTGAATTCATTGTTTTATAGTCTGCAATCTCTTTGGCCAAGTTATCGGACAACATTTTTTCCCAATTGAAAGTAAAACCCTCTTCTACCTCGTGCATGATGGATACCCATTCCACCAAAACATGTGTGTGGCTCTTCTTTTCAAACAATCGACATAGCATTAGGGCTACATAGACCATGGGAACATCCAAAGACGTTGTGGCATATATACCATGAGTGTCGATTCTGAATTTCTCTGGGTTCCTCCACCAATACTTGATTATCTCGAGACAGTTCCTGGCATACTGGACGCACTCCTTTTGCTCGAACTCAAGAATGAATGAAGCATTGAATGTATAACTAGGATTAGGGGATAGTTTGTACATTACTTGCATATGTTTTGGTCGAAAAGATATGACAATGACCTTCTGATAGTTGACAATGCTCTTGCTCTGGATGTCAACGTGCTCTAAGGCCCAACTTATCATGTCGTTATAAGGCATGAGTCTCGGTCGTACTGCTATTTTGTGCAGTTCCGACTGCGCTATATGTATGAGTTTAGCTATGTAATTATCGTCTTCTTCTTCATCGGATTCCTCTCAACAGTTGATGATTTCATGTTCCAAAACCTCGAACACCTATGTCCAAGATTTAACAATGTCCATGGCTCGCAACGTGGTGTCTGACAGAACGTCTGCATTTGGGTTTGAATCCTCGCCAGCCGCATCAGGATTTTTCATCATTTTCTGTGGCACCATAACTTCTAAGGACACGGATTGAAATTACTTGTTGCAAAGAAAATTCGTGAATCCTTTAAAAAGATAAAGCTTGCTAATTGCAGAAAGTGAAAATGAATTCGAAACCAAAATGCTTTTATTCAAAACAAAGTCATCGCTTTTCATATAACTTCACTGACGGATAATTTATTAACGTTTGATGGGAAAGTCTACCCAGCAATCCACAATCCGTGTTTGAATCATTATCCTTAACTAGTCATAAATTCCACCAACACTTCGACGGTTTGTGTTTAGGAGTTTTCGATGTGACAGAGTGGGAACCTCCTAAATCTTGAATCCGCGAAAATATTAATCTTCAAATAATCACTTGTAAACTTTTAATTAATCATGTTTAAGATGGTGCGTTAACTTCAAGTGTTTCGGGAGTTCGAACTCGGGAGATTTTAGGATATGATACAGGGGAAATGCTCGAAATATGAACCGCGGGGTCATTAATTATATCTTGATCGTGATTAACTTAATCATTTAATGTTTAATACTTCGGCATTTTGGTACTTCGGTGATTTGTGAATTATTTCTTTGTTAGAATCCCGAGGGATCATCTCTCGCAGTGACATGTCGAGGAAAGGGAGGTGCGATGTGTCAACTCGGGAAATACTCGGAAGGTACACGCGTCTTACGACTTGTGCCCTTTCTAAAAAGGTTTAGGAAAAATAATGAGAAGACACTTTCGGGTTTCGGAACTTCAGGGTTTTTATTGTTAAGACTTGTTGCAACATCCGAAGCATGGAGCTCTGAAATGACCGTTATAGATTTACCTCTTTAAAAATTAGGCAACTCCAAAACTCCTGAGGTATTAGGATCGTTCAATCAAAGGAAAAACTCGTCAATGGCAGATGTCGTGCGCGCCTTATTATTTACCAACCAGAAAAGGAATTTGATTAAATTTAAAATGTCATTTACCAACTTTTTGTTTTCTTCAGGTATAATTATACAAGGTGAAAAGTATAGGGCTCAAAAGTTTAGAATTGTATGCGTTCCAACATAGGCTCCATCTGGGGATCACGTCTCACTGTGAGATGCGGAAGAACAATAGACCAAGAGTCTTTATTGGGAAAATGGATTCATTATTTCATTTATGGGAAACACTTTTACGAATTAATCATACAGAAAAAAAATTAAACTTCAATCGAATCTCAGAAAACCTTCAAAACACCCCTAATTATTGATCTCAAGTTAGGCTATTAAAAATTTCCCTTTCCTGAAGCTGAGTTTGGAATTGTTTAAGATAATCAAAATGACTTTAAATGAAATATAAGAATTCGACTGAATTCGTTCGCATCAAGGTTAAGTAAATGTAATAATTTATTTATGGAGACCCTCGTTAGTTCAAAATGTAAATATAACCGGAAAGAGAATTAGATGTCAGAGTATGTTTCATAGATATGTATGACAGCCATATAGATATCATAGATATTTCTTCACTGCTAACGAGCCTCTTCAGTACCTTGGTGAAGTTATCTACTTCTCCCATTGAATTTCCTTTCACCACTTCAATTAGCATTTTTGCATTTTTCCGAGATTAGGGAAATCATTATATGAATTTCCTTTCATCACCTCTCAGGACAAGATGGGGGCAATCAAATTATGAATTTTCTTTCACCATATGTCTTTCATTTTAATATTTTGAAGTGGGGGAAATCAATCTATATGTATCATACAAGGGATGATATCTACTTAAAATTTTAACAGGAAGGTCTGTCAAAAAAAAAATTAGATGTAATTTTGCAACTAATTTTCCTTCAAGCTTCAATACACCTTTGCCTATAGGGAAGATTTTATAGGGATTTTGATTTTCATGGATTGACCTTGAGTGAATTAGTCAAATTAAAATCTAATATATGAGCTAAAGTTATTAGGATTAGCCTGGACATACTTTTTTTTCAGTTAAAATCAAAGGAACATAAATATTTTCGCCTAATCTTGTTTCGGAGATATGTTTTTAAGTTTCCAGAGTCAAGATGTAATTCTTTTTTTCTATGAAGACCCAGGAAAAGTAGTGAAAATCAGGAGGTTATAAAAGCTCAGGGATAGGCAAAATAAAACAGAACAATGATTCAGAGGGAGAGACATCAAAGAATCTCATTCTGACATAAGTTTGTTTATTAATTCTCGAACTTCCTTTCAATCCCCCTTTTTTATTCTTATTTTCTTTGTCTTTTTATTTCGTTTCTTTATTTCCTTCAAAGAAGGCTTCGGCATTAAGATGAAAATTCATACTTCTCTGATCTTTGATCAAGTGACAATATCTATATGAGTGAAACCTCCTTTACATCCGATAAGACTTCCTTAAAATTTTAGTTTGAACTAGCGGGGTAGTTCATACCTCAGATTTCCTTTGTATTTTCAATTAAGTAAATCATTACTTTGTCACATGTTTTGAGAGAAAACGAATGTATTTGAAAAGTGAGTGTTGGATTCTGATGCATCCTTATCTCTCGTCTGAAAGTATGTATTATGCAAGAGAACAAAATAGGAGGTGTCAGAAAATTCCGCAGAATAGAGATGGTATGTGATATATAGGTTTTTATATTCTTGTTTTGATGATATAAAGTAAACCTGGTTTATTTACAGTAAAATTAAAATTTGGATCATTTACAAAAGACGAATAAAATTGCAAACCAAAACAGGAACCAAAACCGGTATATACAATGGGAATCTGAAATATGATTATTGCATAAAATGTTTTAGGTAACACCCGTTGATAGGGGCGTCGAGATTTTCCAATAAGAAGGTTTTTTTTCCCTCAGCAGCTGCAATTATGAATGGCACGAACCAGAGATGGTCGAACTTTCCATGTTTCCCTGCATCCTCTTTTCTAGTGTCCCACTTTAAGACTAGATCTCCAGGAAGAAACTCCTTGTCTTTAGCCTTTTTAACGAAAAGGGCCTTCATATTATCTTGGTATTTTTGGAGTTTATCGTCTACTTCCACCCTATTTTTATGAACTTCAATTAGTTGATTTATCCTTCTTGTAATGTCATTTGGCTCTTTGTTTGCATCCTTCCAAAGCTTCATCACAGGGAGAGAAATATTGATAGGAAGGACAACAACGGTACCATAAACCAATTGAAAAGGGGACATACCTATTGATTTCTTGGTGTCGATTCAGTTCGCCCATAGGGCATATTTCAGGTGGACGTGCCAAGCCTTTTATTTTCCGTCAACACTTTTTTTATTATAGTCATCGGGCTCTTGTTAGATGATTCGACCAACCCATTCCCCTAAGGATAGTAGGTTGTAGAATGTCCTAACACAATGTTGTATTTTTGGAAGAAACTGACCATTGCCATAGATTTGAAAGCTTGGGCGTTGTCCGTGACTATTTTTCGAGGAAAACCAAATATCGATAGGATGTTTTCTTCCAAGAACTTTATTACCACCGAATATGTAGCATTCTGAGTTGGAAGAGATTCTACCCATTTCGTGAAGTAATCGATAGCGGTTAAAATCCATCTATGTTGACCACTTAACTGCGGGTGGATCTTTCCGATGAAATATAAACCCCATTGTTGAAAGGGAGATTTTTCTTTGACTGGGATTAAAGGTAGTGCGGGGAGCTTTTTCTTACCAGAGAATAGTTGGAAAGATTTGCAGGCTTTGACCTTGGCATTCACATTAGTGAATAACTTTGCCCAATAATATCTAACTCTTAAAATCTCATAGGTCGTTTCCCTCCAAGCGTGGTTTCCTCCACACACTCCTTCATGAAATTCATTTATGATGCCTTCTATTTCAGGTTCTGTTAAGAAACATAACAAGAAACCTAGAGGATCCTTCCAGTATAGTTGGTCATCAATAATACTATATTTAATTGTGTGCAACTTCAAAGTTCTCGCCTTGGATGGAGTCATCTCATTTGGGCATTGAAGGGTAAGGAGGTATGAAACAATATTGCAATACCAAACAGAGGAAGAAAACTTATCTTTGATCTGAATCGTAGGGTTTTGATCGTCAAGCTCCTCTATATCTGGGATACATCTATGTGATTCGAGGTGATTTATCCCGAGCGCCCTAAAATTTGATTCGGCTAACCATTTCGCCAGGCCCTGACCTTTGACTAGATTGGTCGGTTTCACTTCTAGATCAAATTCTTGAATTTTAGCCATCCATTATCCTCTTCTCCCATCACTATCCGGTTGAACTAAAATGTATTTGATGGCATTAGTTGGCACGTAAGCGATTATATTGGAATATGGTACATATGTCCTGAAAGCCTTGAGGGCCTTCACCATTGCATATGCTTGCTTATCAAGTATATCGTACCTTAGCTCTACATCCCTAAGGATTTTGTTTAATAAAGCTATTGGTTGCTCAAATCCTTCCTCGTTCTTTTGCAGAAATACCGCTGCAACAGTTTGTTCAGAAGCAAACGAAAAGATCAGGTATTCCTTCATATAGTTTGGACTTGCTAACACCAATGCTTCCCATATAGCCTTCTTGACGCGCTCGAATGATGCTTTAGCTTCAGCAGTCCATTTCACTTCCTTGTCTTTCTTCAACATATCTGTAATCATTTTAATTATTTCATCAAAATTGGGAATGAATCTTCTCAAAAAGTTTATCTTTCCTAAAAAAGATTGAATTTCTTTTTTGTTCCTAGGAATATTAATTGTGTCTATAGCCTCAAATCGTTTTGGGTCAACCTTGATTCCTTCTTTTGACACTATATGAACCAATAGCTTACCTTCTTTCATAGAGAAATGTGATTTCTTAGGATTAAGAGACAAACCAAACTTTCTGCATTTTTCGAAGGTATGCCCGAGGTGTAGTAGATGTTTTGCATCAGAGTTAGAAAAAACCGTCAAATCATACAGATAAATAAAAACGAATTTGTCTTTCTCACCGACGAATGCGATGTCCATCGCTCTTTGGAAAGTATCCCCTGCATTCATCAAACCAAATGGAATTTTATCGTACATAAAAGTTCCCCACGGAGTGGTAAACGCAGTATTTTCTCTGTCGTCTTCATGGACAATGATTTGATTGAATCCGGAAAAACCATCAATCATAAACATCATGTTAGCTCCAACTACCTTTTCTAGAACATGATCCATTTTTGAGAGTGGGTAGTTGTCTTTGAGGGACGACCGATTTAAGTTTTTGAAATCTAAGCAGAGCCTTATTTCGCCATTTTTATTTTTGACGGGAACTAAAATCGCTACCCATTCGGAATACCTGAGTGGGATGATAATTTTCGCATCGAGAAGTTTCTTGACTTCCCTTTATATCATTGAAACAAGAATAGGGTTTATCTGTCTAAGTTTCTGCCTGAAAGGTTTAATAGCATGCTTTAGAGGAATCTTATGTTCAATAACAGAGGTGTCATAAGTTTTCAGATCATCATAAGACCAGGAAAAAACATCCTTGTATTGCCTAAGCAACTCAACGTACTTACTTTTCATTTGGGTCGGAAGGTACTTTGATATCTTGACCATTTTTGGGTCTTCGCTAGTTCCCACATTATAGTCTTCAACTTCCTTGGGTTGAGGACACAAGGTAGACTTTAAGGGAATGTCACCCTGGTCAAATAGTCCTTCTAAGGGGATCATGTCTCGAGGAATCTGATTGTTATTAAGCATGAGAATATGGTGGTTCACAATCTTGTCTTGGAATTTTTCTGGGCTCTCCCCTTCATGCATAATCCAAGTAGGATCATTCTGGTTTTCCTAATCTATCTGAGCTTTAGAAAACTCATCAATCATCTCCAGGAACTGTTTAATTTGTTCGTAGTCTTCAAACACTTTCTAGTGTTGGACATTGTTTGGGATCGAGGGGATATGTCTCATCTCGATGTGATACTTCAATTTCAAGACAGTGGGAAGTATGAAGGTCGCAACAGCCTTGGCTAAGGAATCAACTTGTTGGTTCTCCATTTTGGGAATAAAGTGTATGTTAAAAGATGAGAAGAAAGTTTCTATAAGATCTCGGGCACAATTCCTGTGTGATATCAACCTTGGGTGTTTAGATTGATATTGTTGTTTCACTTGTCTTACAATAAGCTCTGCATCAACATAAACTATTAGATGTTCAATTTTTAACTTCATAGCAGCTTCTAATCCTAAAACCAGAGCTTCGTATTCACATACATTATTCGTATAATCGATATCCCATTGTAATCTATAAGAGAAGGGAATAACATACTCATCACCTGGTGCTATGAAAAAAAATACAACGCTTGCTCCTTCGCAGGATGAGTCACTATCGAAGAACATTTTCCACATTCCTTCTCTACTATTTACATTTTTCTTTGTTATTTCTAATATTTTATTTTCTTCTTCTGTACATTCTTTGAAATCATCATCTATAGATAATATACAATTTCCTAAGTCATGATCAACAACGTTGTTAGGAACCAAATATTAATATAGCATAGAAAAACCTCATAAAAAGTACTCAACGCCTTGAAAAAGAGATAATTTCAGATAATAAGCCTCTTCGAGGGGGAAACCTCCTTTTACCCCACTTAAATGTTCAAGTCCAAGATGATTCAAAATGAAAATGTCT
>SNQJ01S0005445.1:95673-113191 GCA_010110895.2 Picea sitchensis | reverse complement strand
ATGGCCTAAAGCCGACATAAATAAAATAACATTACTAATCTAAATTACAACTAATGGCCTAAATCCGACATAAATAAAATAACATTACTAATCTAATATGCCCCAATTAAGGGGTAATGAGCCAATATTAGGGCTTAACAACGTAGACTAGGTAATTATTGGGGTTTTGCGGGTCACTTCCAGTATACGCCAGTCTAGTTTCTTTGTACAGTCGCGTGAATTGTCCACCAAAAATTGGTATCATGGCATAAGTCATGTCCAGTTGAACTGGTCCTCCTAATTTGGCCCCCCAAGACTTGGATAGAAGCATACCATACTTGGTAGGGATGTCAGCAACAACCACATCCATAAGGACACTTTTTACAGGGATTTGAGCAAGATTTACTACTAGATCCTTAATCATGCCAAGACACTTAACTTTTCTGGAATCAAATGAGTACAAGTCTTGATAAGGTCTAGTAATTTCGAGGCCTAATTTCTCCATGATAATTTTAGGCATTAAATTATGAGAGGCCTCAGAATCTAACATGCAGTTGTGGAGTAAATGGTTGTGCACAGTTAGTGTAATATAAAATGGAGCAACATAATCCTTGGTGTTTTCGATGTGTGGACCAAACATGATCATAGGTATTTCATCTTGTAGATTAACAACATCTGTGTGACATTCAGCATCAGAAAAAATTATCACTTTAGCAATTTGCTTTTTATAAATCGGTTTTTTTGCAAGCTCAAACAGAGGCATGGGGATTTTAATTTTATTGAGTTCGTTTTCTAAACTGAAACCTCCGATTGTTTTTTCGATTTCTCTGGTTGGAATTTTTGTTTCTGTATTTTCCGATTTTTTAGTTTGTGTTGTTCTTGTTTGAACTGGTTTTGTTCGGGCAGCTTGTGTTTCAGCTGGCGGTTTAGTAACTGCTGCCTCATTCGTTTTATTTTGTGACAAAATATTTTTCGGTGGAACATTCGTAGGATTTTTTTCTCTGGGCCTTAAATCGTACTTCTTTTGGAGTTCATCCATTATTGAGTCGGTGAGCCCTTGATAGGTAGAGTCTCCCAAATTATTAATTCTTTCCTCATTATTAAACAAGAATTCTAGATCTAAAGACTTCTCATAATCATGTCTAGTTAAATGTGTCTCGAGATCGTCATCACTAAGGTTGTTCAGATCTTCTTCTAACTCCACATAATTTTTCATGTTATCCCTTTGCATAAAATTTTCAGTTTTAAATGGGGCTTGGATTTTTTGATATTCATTTTTTATTTGTCTCTATTACATCTGGGGGTTAGGTTTTCTCTTGAACTAATTCCTAACGTAAGTGTCAATTTTGGCTTGATCTAGCTCCATTCTGGATATTTTGTTTGATAAATCTTTGATTATCTTGGCCATCTCATCCATCTTTTCTTCTACGGACTTTCCGGATCCAAAGGTTCCTGCTTGTTCTTTGAAACGTCTAGTTTCTCTGGTTCCCATTTCAACCTTAGTTTTTAATTTCCTGGATGCCATCATATTAGATTCAATTTCTATGTCATCATCTTGCATTCCTGCTAGAGTGGCAGATCTTCTTTCTCTTAAGAGGAGGGTAAAGTCGGGTTGAAAATCCCCTGCAAAAGTTACCTTTGCTGCAGGTTGAGAGGGTTTGACTTCAACTGGGATTTTGTTGTATAGTTTGTTGAACCTATGAGTAAATTCAATAACTGATTCAGAATTCTTTTTTCTTAAATCCCTCAATTCAGTCAGATAATAGAGATGGTCCTTCTTCTCTCCCCATTGTCTTAGGAAGGCATTTTCTAGATCATCATATGATCGTATGGAACCTATTGGGAGTCCTCAGAACTAGGTTCTCACTTGTCCTTCGAAGGTTTGTACTAACATCCTTGATTAAACATCTTCGTGTTCAATGCCAAGGATATCAACAAACTAATCAAAAAAGGCTATGTGTTCGGTTGTGGTTAAATCTCCTTCTCCCATGAATTTTGGTAGGTTTTTCATATAATTTTTGGGCAAATCATGAAGGATGGCAAGGAGGACCAAGGGAGCGTACCTAGCAGCTACCTTGGAAAATATTCTAGGAGGCGGACCCTATCCTTGACCTTGTCCACTTGCTCCTCCACCTCCAGCACCATCCATTGCAAGTCTAGGAGATGAACTTCGGGGGCTAGACAGGGGATTTTCAAAAACTTCGAGGGACTAAAGTGCTGACCTTTCAACTACTTCGGGGTGTGATGAAGGGAACTTGGGAAAGAGACCTAGAGGAGACAGAATCTCTATACGAGGGGGAAAAGGGAAATGTGCACTACTTTCCTCAGACTTACAAGATGTATATATAAGAGAACCGACAGGGGATGAATCGGGGTATAAAATATATTCTTCGGAGTTTCGGGAAATTGGAATTTTCCCTTCGGGGAAGGAGATAACCGATAGGATATCAATAACAACGAGTATCAAAAGGGTTTTTTTTTTCTTACTGGTGAAAGTATCAGTCACGTCAATCTCAGCCTTTATCTCAGGAACCCCTACCTTTGGAGCTTCCAGTTTACCCTTGGGCTCACTAGTTAATGCCTATGTGGAATGTATTTGTTTAAAGATTTTTTTAGGGGTTAGTTCTTCAATATGAACCTTAGAATTAACTTGTGTAACTTTGGGTTGATAAACTTTACATGTTGATGCAACAGTCTATTTGAGGTATCCCTTTGGTTTTAACATCTTTTTGGGATCTGACACTTATGTGGTCTGCTTATCGTCTGTATATTTTCTAGTATTTTTTCGACCGAATGCCAATTTTGTCTACGGTGGAGTCACCAAGTGAAAAATAAAAATAATCCTTAATCATGTGCTCAATGTTTTTTCACCATCAAAGATAGAAACTACCTTGTCGTTTTCCCAGGGAAAATAACTTCGTTTCTTCGTCCTCGACAACGACGCCAAAAAGATGTTCGTGAGATTAAACTTAAGGCTCAAAGAGTAATGTCAGGCATCAGGAATGTTTAAAGAGAATGTTTTAAAAGAGTGTTTTTTCTACCTTTAGTTATATAAGAAATGATCCTTAAATTAAATGAATAATTAGACAGTACAGAGGTCGTATTTCATTGTCTGAGTCACAATTATAATATCAAATGGTGTGGGAGAAACTTACAAAACCGTTAAAAAAATCTAGGCATCAATGGCAAATGAATCTCACCTTGTTTGCAGTAGAAGAAAGTAAAGAATGCACCCTTGAACAGGATATGAGATGTAGTAATTCAAATAGCTTGCAGGTCTTGTTTTACTTATAGTAAACACAGAGGAAAAACTGCTCACTTAATGAATTGCTGATATAATGTGATTATAGTAGTTGTGATACTAAATTGCAATCAATCGCTTATCAAGGAATTACATAAGGAAATTTGGAGATATGAAAATAAAGAAGAAACATATAACTCAAACTGAACAAAATTGGAATCTTTGTCTACACTTGTATTAATACTAAAAAATGAGAGTTTTCTCTATTACATCCGGCAAGAAGCCCCACTGAATAGATCTTGAATCTATGTATTTATACAAAAACTGTCACAACTCAAACGGTTGGACTTCTTAAAATAAAAATAGCATATATTTGAATAAGAAAACACTATGTAAAATCTGATGAGCTATGTTGGCGTTCTCCTTTGTCTCTTCATCTGTTGGGCTAAACGCCTCTTTTCTTTAGTCCTTTAGGCAGGACACAACTTTCGTCCGACCTCCTTAGTAATTTGGCATATTGTCTTGGTCATTTTCATATGTTGACATATGTCCCTCAAAATACGCTCAACAATGCAATAAGACAGTCGAGATCAGGGATGAATGACAATCGTATGAGTAGCACTGCATGGCTCGACAAGGAATGTATAATGGGCATAAGAAGAGTAATCGTTTGTGGGAATAATGACAATGGAAAATGTGTATGATGATGAATACAGGATAAGTGAAGATTAGAATGTGAATGAATGAGATAAGTGGTTGAAGGAAGGTGGAAGGTAGGGAGGGTAAAAAAAAAGGGCACTGTGTAGGTTTCCTTATTTGCTTCCAGATATATTTGCTTTCCCGTGTTCAATGCATTGGTTTCACCTATTCAATAATTCCACTATGAACTTAGAGGGATCGATCGTTTCATTTACCTCAAAGGTTAATAATCTCCTCTCTACCTGAGGCGACTTTTCTTGGATCCTTTTTATTTCCTGAGTGGTGGCTTGGAGATGTGAGCTTGGACTTACTAGCCACTTATTGATCTTAATAAGATCAATTTGATCCATTTCCTGAAGGGTTGTTAGAGTTCCTTCCTTGCTCCTTCTAGAATTCTATTGATTCATTTCAATATCAATTTTCCCCAGGGCTTATGAAATACTACTTTCCTCAAAATCGATCAACATCTTGTCTAATGATGACAATGGCTCCTGGCAAGCGTCTTTTACTTCCTTGGCTAATCTTTTTCTCTCTACCAAATTCGTTTCCCATTCCTTTAGGGCCATATCACCTTGTAATTGTTCAGAGGGAGAGAATAGAGGAAAATCAGAGGAATCATATTTATGCACCAATATGATGGCCTCTTGAAACCTAGATCAGGATGAGAGAGCTTCTATTTCCTTAATATAAATGCCCTTTAGAGAAAGGTCTACTGCCTGGTAGCACTTATCGATGGCATCAACTTTCATAAAAATGTCATGTTGGGCCATTTTCGACTTTTCATTTATTTCCAGTTCTTGAGTTTGGAAGGTCGAGATATCTACCGAGGTACCTTCGATCAAGTCCAATCTAGCTCGCAATTGATCTATCAATTCATCACATTGAGTGGCCAATCATCGGTTGGTATGTGATCTTTGATGGAGCTCCTTGAGGTTAGCCTGCATCTGTTGGATTCGTTGTCGATCATGAGCTCTGATTTGCTCGAAGTCTCAGCTCATCTTATTCCTGGTAGTTTGTTCCATGGCATATATTTGATTTTGAAAGTGCTCCACCAATAATCTCTATTTTCGTAGTTGCTCAGCCAAATTATCCACATACCATTGATTTGCAATGGAACAATCACCCAATGAACCTGCAAGTTCTTTCATGAAATCTGGATCATCTCGATCATTCCCATCGTACAACATCCTATGCCTTTTAGTTATCACTCCATATTTCTGGTGTGATTCCCTTTTGACGATGGCCTTCCGTTTTCTTCTAAAAAGGAAATCTGAAGGAGGCATTTCTTCGGGCGAGATGGGGGTATGATCATTCACAAAAACAATTTCGGGATTAAGGGTCTTGAAGCTGGATTGCAGAGGTGTCAATGATGTAATGGTAGTGCCAATCTCCGTATATTGTTTTTGTTATGATGTATTTGAGGTGCCAGCAGGGGTAGTTGGTGATAAATGAGGCGCATTTTTTCCCTACTTTAGGAAAGCCTCGAGTTGGGATTTTTCCTGGGGGCCTAGCTGGATTGACAATGATGCTTCTAATTTATGTGTCAATACCTCTGATAATTTTGAGGTTTCCTCCACTTTATGCTTACCAGAGTGACTGGATTCAGAACATGTTGACTTGTCTTCCTGAGAAGGGGGAGTGACTACTTTCTCCCCTTGTAGTACCTTCGGTACGTTGTTCCGCCTATGCTTTTGAAAGATGATAAAACCGGCTTGTTGATCTGGGGGCAAGGTTTGGAATCTGTCATGTACCTCATCATAAGACTTAAATCCCCTAAATATTTCATCATACAGGGAGCTTTCGTGCACTTATCTTTTCATGTTGAACTGGGCTAAGTGATTTTCCACAACCTTGCGTGGCTCATGTCTTTTGAATTTGCTGTCAATCAATTTCACATCATCCAAAGCCGCGACCTCCACTTTGGAGTGACTGAAATCCAGTAATGACAACATGCCAATCTGAATGGGAAAAGTCGGCCATACCTTTTTATGTGTTGCCTTCAGCTCTTTGTTGATGCCTCATGTTACTGTCTAGTAGGCCACTTCCCTACATACCAACCGGTCCAGTAAAAATCGTGGGAGAGCATGGGGGGGAACCGAACATCAAAAAACTCTGACATAGGAGAATATTTCCTCAATAAAAAAATCTGATAGCTTAGATTCCCCATAATATGGTCTGAAATTCGAGGAGGTGGGTGGCCATACAGGGCTATGTGAACAGGAATCACAACATTGTGGCAGATTTCATAAAAGAAATCCTTGTATTTTTCTTCCCATAGCTTGGAATGGTAGAAATGAATGGGCTCAACATTGGTCGGAGTCCAGCTCTAATTCATCAATGGGAAGGGCATCATAAAATAGATGGTGTCCATGATATATGTTGACATATAAAAGGGGGCAAGTTGTCCCTTTGACTTCATTGTTTTATAGTCTTCAATCTCTTTGGCCAAGTTATCGGATGACATTTTGGCCCAATTGAAAGTAAAACCCTTTTCTACCTTGTGCATGATGGATACCCATTCCACCGAAAGATGCATGGGACTCTTATTTCTGAAGAATCGACATAGCATAAGAGCTACATACACCATGGGAACGTCCAGAGATGTTGTTGCATATATACCATGAGTATCAGTTCTGAATTTCTCCGGGTTCCTCCACAAAGACTTGATTATCTCGGGATAGTTCCTAGCGTACTGGACACACTCCTTTTGCTCGAACTCCAAAATGAATGCAGCATTGAATGTATATCTAGGATTAGGGGATATTTTGTACATTACTTGCATATTTTCTGGTCAGAAAGAGCCAACAACGACCTTCTGATGGTTGACAATGCTCCTAGTCTGGATGTCAACGTGCTCTAAGTCCCAGCTTATCATGTCGTTATAAGGCATGAGTCTCGGTCGTGCTACTATTCTGTGCATTTCTGATTGCACTATATGTATGAGTTTAGCTATGTAAGTATCGACTTTTTCTTCAGCAGAGTCCTTTGGACAGTTGATGATTTCATGTTCCAGAACCTCGAACACATGTGTCCAAGATTTAACAGTGTCCATGGCTCGCTATGTGGTGTCTGACAGAATGTCTGCATTTGGGTTTGAATCCTCTCCATCCGCATTAGGATTTTTCATCATTTTCCGTGGCACCATAACTTCTAAGGAGACAGAGTGAAATTACCTGTTGTAGAGAAAATTTGTGAATCCTTTAAACAGAGAAAGATTACTAATTACAAAAAGTGAAAATGAATTCAAAATCGAAATATTTTTATTCAAAACAGAGTCATCACTTTCCATATAACTTCACTGACAAAGAATTTATTAAAGTTTGATGGGAAAGTCTACCTGGAAATCCGCAATCTGCATTTGAATCACTATCTTTAACTAGTCATAAATTCCACCAACACTTCGACGGTTCGTGTTTGAGAGTTTTCGATGTGACAGAGTGGGAACATCCTGAATCCTGAATCCACAAAAAGATTAATCTTTGAATAATCACTTGTAAACTTTTAATTAATCACATTTAAGATGGTGCTTTAACCTCAAGTATTTCGGGAGTTCAGACTCTAGATATTTTAGGATATGATACAAGGGAAACTCCCGAAATCCAAACTGCAGGGTCATTAATTATATCCTGATCATGATTAACTTAATCATTTAATGTTTAATACTTCAGCATTTTGGTACTTCAGTTGTGAACTAGTTCTTTGTTAGAATTCCGAAGGATCATCTCCTGCAGTGACGTGTCACAGCCTAGGTCATTCTGACATGTGGAGGAAAGGGAGGTTCCATGTGTCAACTTGGGAAAGACTCGGAAGGTACACGTGTCTTACGACTTGTGCCCTTTCTAAAAAGGTTTAGGAAAAGCAATGAGACACTTTCAAGTTTCATAGCTTTGGGTTTTTATTGTTAAGACTTTTTGCAACATCTGAAGCGCGGAGCTCCGAAACGACCATTATAGATTTACCTCTTTAAAAATTAGGTGCCTCCAAAACTATGGAGGTATTAGGATCGTTTGATCAAAAGGAAAAACTCGTCAACGGTGAATGTCGTGCACGCCTTATTATTCACCAACCAAAAAAGGAATTTGATTAAATTTAAAATGTCATTTACCAATTTTCTATTTTCTTCAGGTAGAATTATACGAGGTGAAAATTATAGGGCTCAAATGTTCAAAATTGTATGCATTCCAACACAAGAGATGAGTCAGTCAAGGTGACCGCAAGGGGTAGTGCAACATCAATGGGACCCAATGGTTGGAATCCCAACCCCACCTGAAAAGGGTTGTGGCCAATTGAGTTATGCAAGGCTCGGTTGTACCTATGTTAGACATAGGGAAGACTCTCATCCCATGTGAGAGGGTGCTTGGAATTATACATGTGCAAGATATGCACGATCATTCGATTTACGACCTTTGTTTGGCCATCTATCTGGGGGTGGAAGGTCGTGGATTTGTTGAGCTTGGTGTCTAGAAGTGACCAGAGGCTCGACCAGAATGTGATGAGAAATTGATTGTCCCAATCTGAGACAATAGTTTGTGGGATTCCAAAATGTACCCAGACTCGTTCAAAGAAGAGCATGGCAATGGCCTCTTCTATGATGCTCTTCTTTCAGGCGGCCAGAATCACCATCTTAGAAAATCGATCAACAACCACAAAAACACAGTCATTTCCCTGCTTGGTGGATAGGAGGCCCGACATGTAGTCCATGGATATGGATTCCCATGGCTTGTCAGAAGTAGGAAGAGGGGTGTACAAGCCATGTTTCTTAGTGGTTAGTTTGGTAATAGCACAGGAAGTACAGGACTTGATATACTTGTTGATTTCATGTCAAAGTTTCGTCTAGTAGAAATGTTTATGCAGCATTGCCACTGTATTTTTGACACCGAAGTGTCCTGCCACCCGACTATAGTGGGAATCCCAAATTATCTTCTCTTGCTCGCTTGATAGAACGTCGATATGGCCCAAATGACACAACATCCCAACCTGAAGATGGAAATTAGTGACAACTTTGTTTGCACCCAACATTTGGTAGGTGGTGACAAAGTTTGGGTCTGTCTCATAGAGTTGGGGCCATCCAGAGGTCTCATGGTCGCAAGAGTCTAGCACCATGGTGAGTTCCGCGAATGGCTATCTACTGAGGAAATCAGGGATGTGGTTGGTGCTTCACGTTTTATACTTGATGTTGAGGTGGAATTGCTGCAAGTATGTGGACCACTTCTGATTGCGTTCATTCTGCAATCTACCTTGTGTCTGCATGAACTGCAGTGGCTTATTATCAGTGTGGATGATTGTCTCCTTCCCAAGAATGTAATGTATCCATTGGTGACAGTCTTGCACAATGGACTACATTTCTTTGTCATAATTAGGGTACTTACGTACAGCATCTGATAGTGTCTCACTATGATAGGCCACGGGGTGGTCGTGTTGAGTGAGAACGGTGCCCACAGCATAGTCTGAAGCATTTGTCTCGATCTCAAAGGGTTGATGCAGTTCCGATAGTGAAAGTACTAGGGTTGATCACAAGTGTTGCTTCAAATAATTGAACATTTGTTGTTGGGATCGGCCCCACACAAATTTCGCCTTACCACCACCCCTGGTTACTTGGCTGAGGGCCCATGCAATATGAGAGAATCCCAACACGAACCTGCGGTAGAAATTGGCAAGGCCCAAGAAGATCTAAATCACAATGAGTGTGGTTGGGGATGATCAGTCAAGGATTACTTGGATCTTGGTTAGATCCACATGTACACCATGTTGATCAATGATGTAGCCCAGGTAATGGACCTTTTCCATGCCGAAGGAGCATTTTTCCAAGTTGGCATATAGCTTGTATTCTCGTAGGGTGTGCAGAACATGTCGAATATTCTGCAAGTGTTCTGTCCAAGTCTTGTTGTAAATGAGAATGTCATCTAAATGCACCACTACAAAAGTATTGGTGAATGGTCACAGGATATCGTCCATCATCCTCATGAAAGTGGCTGGAGCATTTTTCAAGCCAAAGGGCATGACCAACCATTCGAAAAGACCTTCCTTTGACTTGAAGGCGGTCTTCCATACATCTGTTTGTTCTATCGGGACCTAGTGGTAGCCAGACTTCAGATCAATCTTACTGAAGTATTTGGCCCCTGTGAGTTGATCAAGGATGTTGTCGATTCAGGGAATTGGGTACTGGTTTCTAACTGTGATTTTATTCAAGGCCTGGTAATCAATGCAGAGTCACCAGGTTCCATCTTTCTTTTGTACCAGTACGATTGGGCTCCCGCAAGGTGATGAGTTGGGAAGGATGCCCCTTGTGGAGTAGTTCTTGGATATGTCGCTTGATCTTCTCATTCTCTAATAGAGAGTGGGGATAGATTGTCTCATTGGGCAGCAGTGCGCCCGGGGTCAGATCGATGGGGTGCTTGACCTGACAGTGCAAAGGTACCCCGGTAAATGAGGAGAAGATATTTGAGTATGCTTCCATGACCCTATCCACTTGCTTTTGTTGTGTGGAGAGGTCAGTCGCAAAGACCATGGATGTGGCTGCAATCTTTCGTTCGTTTTGAGAGCGAATCACAAACAAGACAAACTCTTCCTGCATTGCTTGGTAGATATCAAGGAAATAACACTAGGTGGGACTACCTCCGGTATCATGTACAATTTCTTGTTCAAAGTAATAGTAACACTGTAAGGCCTAGACTCATATACAACATGGTGTTTCCATAAATATGGTTGGCCCAAAAGAACATTACAAACTTCGAGAGGGGAAACATCACACAATACCTTTTCTTTAAAGGGCTTGATGTCGTATGAAAGACGACATTGTTGGTTGATGTGGATGTCACTTCCTTGGCGGAGCCATTCGATGGTGTAGGGTTGCGGGTGCGGCGTTGTCGGCAGGGCGAGTCGCTTGACAACCTCTGATGAGATGAGGTTCTTCTGGCTACCGCTATCAACGATGAAGCGCAGCAGGATACCCTTCCCTCACATCTGTGAATGAAAAAGGTGCTCTCCCTCCTCTGGCTCGTTCGGTTCACTGGGCTGGAGCTTGGTGGTAGCAACGGTAGAATTGGGTTCTGCATCAATTATTCGTCTCGCCCTTTCTGGTTCTGACTCAGAGTCATAACCCGCATATGATTCAAAGTCTTTCACCTCAACCACCAGTGACTGCTTTGAGCGACAATCAACAGTGTTGTGCCAGGGGCTCTTATGCAAGTCACACCACTTCCCGGTATAGTTCTTTGTTTTTCTGATGTCCTTCTTTGCTTGTGGCATGGACTGGTTGTCCTGAGGCGGTCTGTCTTTGCTCTGTCCTTTTTTCTGCGAGTTGGGGGCGCCCTTTCCTGGCTTTTGCTGTCAAGGGTTCCCAGGCCCAAATTGTTGCATCTTTTGTTCGAGCTTTTGCTCGATTTTGACGGTATATCGATAGGCCACGCCCAAGGATGAGATGTCCAGAAACTCAATTTTGTCATGGATGTATCTATATAGACCGTCGTGATACTTGAACACCAGATGTCACTCGAACTCTTTTATAACGAAATTGGTGTGCAAGGTAAGGAAGGTATCTGTGAACCCGGGCACTGCTTGGTCTCTTTCCTGTTGCAGTGTGGTCCATTTTGTATACAGGTTGTCATAAATTCCAACAAGGTAGTATTGTTACTTAATAGCATCCCTGAAGGACTCTCAGGTGACCACGACTGTAAATAATGAGGGTTACTCTGTTTCCTTCTGCTCACAGAAAGTTTCCCACCAATCTTTGACATGGGGAACGAATTTGAGGAGTGCAAAAGTAATATTTTCTCTATTCGAGAAGTTATGGACAGAGAAATACCCTTCTAGCAGATTCAACTATTTGTCTACAACATCTGCATCTATTTTACCTTCAAATATAGGAATATCAAAGTTGATTTGTACCATGAAGGGGGTGGCGCCTCCATTTGAGGAAGATGTGTCGCATGTTGGTAGTCACCGAAGGATTTGCGCAAAACTTTCCATCATCTTGTTCCTTTGTTGCGTGAGGGATTCCTCGAGCAACATTTTGAAGGGATCTCATGTCCCGTCATCTTTCTTTTCTCCCACCATAATGGGTCACTTGGGCGTGCGAGAGATTTTGTCCTCAAGAGAAACAAGCTCAAGACTCAATTCTTTGTACCCTAACCTCGTTTGGGACATGCATTAACAACGACAAGGAGCAGACCGCTTTGATACCACTGATCTAGATTTTATGAGTAGAATGAAATGAATACAGATTATTATCAAAATATGTTTAGCACAGAATAACAGATATACAGTCAAACTAGTTTTATTCAATAAGGAAATAAACTGAAATTGTAAAGTGCAGCAGAAACAAGCTTGCTAGAATGGTGGTGGCTTATCTCTGAGAATAGATGTGACAATTTCACTCATTCGCAAGAATATCATTACAATGAGGCTCTCAAGGACTTTTTACAATAAACAGGAATGTCAAAAACATTATACATCCAAAAACCTAACCCTGGGAGATGAAGCGCCAAAAGTCATGTGGGCCCTGTTTTGGTAAGTTAGTACATCAACTTTCGGGGTTGTAACTTTTTCATATGATCTTCGTCTTAGGCACACAATATCCCATTGGAAAGTTCTATCCGAGGACTACATATACTTTTTGTGGCGAGCCCTCCCCATTTTTACCGTGGCAAGCCCTAAAAACGTTGTTTAGGGCCTCAAAATGGCCCCGGAAGTCAGTGACCCAAAAACTAAGAAAAAATTGTCGAACTAGAAACCTGTCGAAATGAGCCAGTTGGAATAGGTGGCAGGCCACCAACAACCATCTGGATCATTACCTGAGATTTGATCTTTGATTCAAAAGAGTCTACCACCATATTCCTTCAACATTCTCTTGGTCATATCTCCCTATTCATCTATTCATCACTTACTCACTTTGCCATGCATCGATAATCATAAGTTAAAGATATAATAAATTCAATACAAATGAGTCATTCAAGGAATTCAAACAACGCGAAGATAACATAAGGAGGAACGAAGGGCATGACATCAAAGCATTAAACCAATTATTAGAAAAAATACAAGCTTGAAATCAATCTCTTAAAAACATTAGGGGAATTATCATGAAAACATCAGCAATAAAGATCAAGGCAAGAATTAATCATCAAAGCATGCAACTTAGTAGAAAAGAAAGCAAGTGCAAGTGACAATTCAGTAATGCAACAAGAGGACATATGTAGGATCAAACAAAATAAATCAAGTAGTGAGGATTATGAATCAAACCATCTACATCCAATCGACAACCATGAAATAAATATATTCAACCTCAAAAAATAGTCCATGAGAAGCCATCATCAATGCAATAAAATCCAAAAGGATTGAAGAAGCCAAAATGCTATCGTTGGGAAATAGTAAACTGTTCAACCATGGGAACCCAAACCAAGACTTAGAAACCAAAAGTAGTGAAATAGGGAGCAATTTCAAAGTGTAATGAGGGGCCCATTTTCTTTTTCTTCTTCAAGAAAAATAAAAGGGACGACTGGTGTGGCCACAACAGAAACCCACACATAAAATCATACCACATCAACCAAAGTAAATATGAAGCATGAAGTACCATCTACAAGTGCACATATCAAATGAGCTGTAAAGCACAGTAGCTAATATACCATGGTAGAGTCATCCAAAATATCTCATGTGGTCATGTAAGGTTGGATGATATAATATCTGATGGAAAAACTAGAATATCAAGTTTGAATCAGAAGAAATAAGCAAGAGAGTTCATCAAAGAATCATGAATGCACCCCTAAGAGGGTGGTCTGGAAGTAGTTTCCCTTGAGAGGGGAACAAATCCTAGGTGACAATAACTCTTTAAATGGTGTAATTAATCTATCAAAGAACTAGAATCTCAAGAACAACCATAGAAGAAAATAAGTTATCAAACCAAGATACTACATGCTTAGGTGGTGCAACAAGTGGTCTCAAGTGTGTTTGAATCATAATTTCAATGTATTAATTAATATTTTATATTATAAAATAAACAAGACTCTAGACAAAAGATAAACTAAAAGCACTCAAATAGGCCTAGACTGTAACTCTTCCAAACTCTTCCATCTAAATCATTGGGGGCCCACTGAGAAAAGAGAGTAAATATAAGTATGAGGGCTTTCCAAACACCTACCATGAGAAGCGATGAAATCCACTATGGTGATGAGTGAAGGTATAAATGAGGTTGTTATAACTAGGAGACAAAGGGTGATGAAATCTCAAGGCCTATAGAAATATGTCTTAGGTGTCCTCCCTCATACAAGAGCCACCTCGATAGAAGCCTAATAGAATGAACACTAAGATACCTCTTCATAGATGCATGAAACATGTTACCTTTCCTTCAATATGAAATTAAATGCTCGTGGAATATTCATTTTTTAAAGAGCAAGGAGTCTCAATCAAACCTCTGCTCCCAACCTTGGCATTATCCACTCCGAAGAGTGTGCTTGTTGCTAAATAGGTCTTGACCATATCCTACAGAAAGGATTTTAATCTCTCTAATTAGTTAACCACTATGTTTCAAATGTAAATGGTTGTGATGAATTATTTGGATTCACATCCCCATAACACTAGCTTAACTACAAAGTTCTTTTGGCCCCAATTAGGGATTTAATGAGTTAAGTTAGATTTTTTTATTTTAGACAGAGATTGGGGTCATGAACCAAGCATTTAATTATGGAGTGAAGTGTGTATACTTGTGGTGTAACCAAATTCAGAAGGAAATGTACTTGAAATAGAAATGTTTGTAATTAAAGAGAATTTAAATTGAAAGACTAGTTCAAATGAAGACAAATACTTAAGCAAAAGGAACTTGTTCCTTATCAAAATGAACCTCCTAATTAGATGAGAATTATTAAATTCAAATCATCAAACAAAATTCTATTTCAACCTAGCTATGGACTAATATTTAGATGGATAAATGATTCCAAAAGGAAAGGCTAAAAGAAAGAAGTCAAATAATAGAAACAAGAGGTGTTCCTTTCTCTAACTAATTAACTTTTCTTTTTGAAATTAAATGCTCCTTATAACAACAATACAATGAGGATTGGAGGTTGGAAAAGAAGTGAAGCAAAAATTGGGAATAGCAAGGGAAAGTGCTTCAAACTAAAAGAATGAAATTAGGGACAAATACTAAGACAAGAAGAAATGTTTTCTTCATCCAATATTTCTTTGATTTGAAAGCAAATTCAAGTAACTACTACAACAAGCAAAGGTTCTAAAATAAGTATAACGAATAAGAAATATGAAATGTAGCAAACAAAGACCCTAAAAGAAGAATATACTAGGAACCCTAGGGGGTCTCTTCTCTCCTACAATGTTTGTACAAAAGTGTCTTATTGTACAACACCAACCACCTATTAGCATGGGAGGACCTTAAAGGGAGATTGTTTAAACTATGAAAAAACAAAAAAATGATTTGTTTGGAAGTTGAGGTTCGTGCATTAAAATTGATTATAAGTGTTCTTAGATAGTGCAAAAATTTGTCCAAAAATTACATCGTGACAGTGTAGAAAATTGGGCATAATCTACACTGAGATAGTGCAGAAAATAGGGCCAAAAACTTCATTGTACTAGTGTAGAAAAATGGACAAAAATTGTGCTGTACTAGAAATTGAGAGGTGAAGTTTCCAAGCTACAATTAAGGCAAAAACAAGGGTTTCCCACTACATAACCTATCTAATACAGTAAAATACAGAAACAAAAAGAACAACTTCAAGTTTAAGCATTATTAATTTGAGGTAAGGAGGCTAACAAGCACACCCACAACTGGGGAAGAAGATCTAGATCATAACCCTAGTGGATTCACCAATATGTTGGTGGATTTTTTTAACTGTTAGGATATTTAGACATTTAGGAGTTAGTTAAGATCTACTTGGTCTAATGTGTCGTTAGGTAAAAGTTTGTTTCTTAGTGTGTTTCTTTAGTATGCATTTGTAGTTAGGAAATCTGGCGGTTACGATATGTTCCCGACATAGAGTGATTCGACAGTTCATACTCTCCTCGATCTTAACAGACATTGATATGTGGCTTAACACCCGATTGGTCCATGATCTTTATTTAAAGAGCATGGAGGGTCATTTGTCGATGATCGATTGTGAGAAACTCGCTTGTAAAATCTCTCTGTAATATTTTTCTTTGCATTAATAAACTGCTCCAAGTGGTTGCATTGGTTGGGGCCGTGGATGTTTCCCCGTAGGGGTTTTACCACATGAAAACATCGGTGTGTTGATATTTGATCTAGTTATGTGAGTGGTTACTGAAGGTGTTTGTCCTCTGTTGGAATACATGTATTGTCGAACATGGTATCAGAGCATGTTTGAAGATCTACTCCTGTTGAAGATCGAGATCATGAAGCTGAGTTGTCTCATCTCCATTTCCTGTCATTTTAGTTCATTTATGGGTTGAGAGGACTGTTCCATTGCGTACAGAGCACTCCTTTCATTCAGGAACACTTTTCATTTCACTCGAAAAGGTTTATGTTTGCCCAAGATACGACCATTACAGTTAGATCCGGAGGTATAAAGCTTGAATACACATTTTTTAAATTTCTGCAAAGTAGTATTTTGGTTTTATTTTGGTTTTGTATTATTTATTTACAGGTTTCTACTCTTTTAGATCTGTGTATTCTCTTTGCCCCACATCCTGTGTGATCTCGGAAAATCAGAAACATATAGGAAAAGGTGCATCTTCCGGGTAAGCTAACCGAGATCTAACCCTTGTTGTCATCGAAAAGCAAAATGTTTTTTCTTGTGTGAAAAGAGTTTTTTTTATCACACTCTCCAAGGTTGTCTTCAACAACAACAACAACAAAAACCTCAATCCTTCTTCTGAACATTACAATATGTTTTGCTAGACCATTTGGTTAAAAGTTGTCTTATTAAGTAAGAGGTTTTGAGTTCAAGTCTCTCTTTTGCTACTTTTTTTTGAAAAAAATCATGCTAAAATTGTAAAGTGTATTTCACTTCAAGTATAAAAGTGAATCACTATAAGTAGATTTATTTTATTTAAGAGTTGTTTATTTTGCATGAAGTAACTTCATTGTAAAAGTGATCCCCACTTCTCTTTATAAAATTGGGTCACTTCATAACGCAACTTACACCACCACGTGGTCCTTTGGTTACCGTTTATGCCTTTTTTTAAAAGGGCATAACTCTCACATCCGAAATCTGTTTTAAGTGCCGGTTTTTTTAAACCGCACAACTTTTTGAGATCTTTCCATTCGGATCATCAGTTTAAGTTTTTAAATCCATATTTTTTGCATATTTAATATGGATTCTACAAGTAATATCTTACTTACCAAAACCAACTACTTCTAATGGAAATCCCATATGGAAGTAAAGTAAAGGCTTGTACCAGATTACCTTGGGAAAGAAAACAATACCCACTGATGCTGATAAGAAAGCCAAATGGGATAACAGAAATGACGAAGCACGTGGATTAATCAGAATGTCCATCTCTCCTTATTTAAGGTTCCACCTTCAAACAATTTATAAACCCAAGAAGCTTGGGAAAAGATTGAATCTGTGTTTGGTAAACACAATATTATTCGAGCACAACAGTTAGAAAATCAAGTACTAACTTTAAGTCCAAGTGATTTTT
>SNQJ01S0005445.1:68191-90793 GCA_010110895.2 Picea sitchensis | reverse complement strand
GGTGGGGAATGGTCCAGGCTCAGCAATCAGGGACATGCATTCCTTAGGGTTTATACATTCTCTCCAAGGTGCACTTTGATTAGTGTAGGAGGAATGGCCCAGGGTGGGGAATGGTCCAGGCTCAGCGTTCCTTAGGGTTATACATTCTCTCCAGGGTGCCCTTTGATTAGTGTAGGAAGAATGGCCCAGGGTGGGAAATGGTCCAGGTTCAGAAGACAGTACAATTATTCTTCCTTGCTTGAGAAGAATAGTCCAGATATATCATTGTTCTACTCTGAGGGCAGATATTCTTTCAGATCTCACAGATGTAAGTGAAAGATTGACCCAGATGATTCAGTTTATATCATAACATTGTTTCTGTGCAGGTTGCTATTAGATATTTGTTATGAAGACTGTATGACAGTGGATGTAGACTACTGTGGTGGATATGTTCCACTATTCGTGACTATACATTGCTGATCAAGTACTTGTGTGTTACTTGGTGTGGTAGTGTACCACTAGATTGTAGTTATGTAGTACTATGGATAGACACAGTTGTGTTCTATTTTTGTTTTGATTGCCTTGAAGACTATCAGCAGTTTATTGGAGATAATCATCAGCCACATGAATGATAAACAGAGATTTTCCAGACGGAAAATGGTTCAGAGCATTTACTCTTCTAGATTAGAAGAATGGATTTTGTATCACTCTGTGGAGTGAGCATCATGTCTGATTACTCAGATAGAGTATGGTTTCGATAGATGATGCAGCTAATGACACTGATGGTGATGATGATGCTCATGATCTAGTCATGAGATAGTCTAGACGACTATGTTGATTCTACCGGGTGAATGGTATGTTTTTGTGCTCAAGACCATTACCTGTAATACCTCCCTAGCTAGGAGAGAGTGTTGATATTATGGTAGCTGCGGGAGGTATTTACCCCCACGTGTAAACCTGACGAGAATAGAAGACTCCGAGAAGCAAGAGAAAACCCTAATGAGTTGACTAATAACCCTAGAAGTCTTGTCGGCTCAAGAAGATAATTTATATTAGGTTATTAACCTCCAAGAAAAGAAGTCGGCCAAAAATAATAATAATATATTGAACAGACAGGTACCCAGAAGGAGAAGTCGGCCCCAGTAAGTCTGCCAAAACCACTATAAATACAGGGCGCTAGTCTCTCATTTGACACATCTTAGCAGTTGCAGAGAGCCAGTTCTGCACAGTGCAGTTGCAGTCTTGTGCGCAGGTTTGGAGGAGAGTTGTTATTGCAGCTGCTGCAGCTAGCAGTTACGTTTTGGTTTGGACTATCTCTTGGCTAGGGTTTGGAACATCTGATCAACATTTGTCGATGCGTTATCCTTGGGGAAAGGTGTGCTACCCTTTGTATGGCTATCTATCCTAGGGTTTGCTTCCAGAATGATTCTCTGTCAAGGTTAAGGTGCTCGGAAGGTGGCTTCGGCCTATGGTTGGGTGACAAGGGTATTGTCAATGGTAAAACGAGCACACATCTTTCTTATTCTAACATAGGCAAGCTTGATAGGACCTGAAAATCTTCATGGTATCAGAGCTGAGGTGGCTGAAATTTTGAGCAGTTGGGACAGCATTTTGTTGGCTGTCATATACATCTTCTTGGCAGATGTTTTAGGACAGCCATTGACTCATTCAGTGGTTGTTAGAGAGCAGACTTTTGCAAAGGACAGTTGCGCAGTTTTTGGCACTAGTCATCAGTCTCTTTTCACACCTACGCAGTAGGAGTGAGGCTGATTTGACTTGACCTCTTTTCACACCTATTTTGTTAGGAGTGAGGTCAGATTACACTTGTNTATGTTGATGCTACCGGGTGAATGGTATGTTTTGTGCTCAAGACCATTACCTGTAATACCTCCCTAGCTAGGAGGGAGTGTTGATATTATGGTAGCTACGGGAGGCATTTACCTCCATGTTTAAACCTGATGAGGATAGAATACTCCAGGAAGAAAGAAGAAACCCTAATGAGTTGGCTAATAACCCTAGAAGACTTATCGTCTCAAGAAGATAATTTATATTAGGTTATTAGCCTCCAAGAGAATAAGTCGGCCAGAAATAATAATATATATTGAACAGACAGATACCCAGAATGAGAAGTTGGCCCGGGTAGTTAGCCAGAATTAATATAAATACAGAAGGCCAGTTCTCATTCTGGTAGGCAGTCTCATAATTGCAGAGCAACACTTGTGCGCACTGCAGTTGCCCAGTTTCTGCGCAGGTTTGGAGGAGAGTTGTCGTTGCAGCTGATGCAGCTAGAAATTACACTTGGACTATCTCTTGGCTAGGGTTTGGACTATCTGATCAGCTCTTGTTGGTGAGCTATCCTTGGGGAAAGGTGTGCTACCCCTTGTTTGGCTATCTAGCCTAGGGTTTGCTTCCGGAGTGATTCTCTGTCAAGGTTAAGGTGCTCGGAGGGTGGCTTCAACCTACGGTTAGGTGACAATAGAGATATTTTCAATGGTAAAACGATCACATCCATTATATTCTAACAGGGTCATCATCGTTTTCATTAGTTTTTGTTGCTCGTAGTGATGACTTTGGCATGAGCGGTTTGGTCATCTAAACTATTGCTCATTGCAGCAATTATGTAATCAACAGATGGTGACTGGTCTTCCTCTTGTTTCATGCAGAGATGGTGTGTGTGTCGGTTGTGTTCTCAACAAACATCATCGGGACAGTTTTGACAAGTGTGCCTCTTGGCACGCCTCGAGTCCTTTGCAGCTTGTTCACAGTGATTTGTGTGGTCCACTTTCTTCTCCTTCTTTTTTTGGGTGCAAGTATTTCTTAACTTTCATTGATGACTTTTCTAGACGTACTTGGGTTTACTTCTTAAAACTTAAGAGAAAAGTTTTTGACGAGTTTTTGAAGAGTTTTTTGCCTACAAGGCCCTTGTAGAAAAGCAATTTGGACATCGAATTCAAAGGTTAAGAACAGATAATGGAGGCGAATATGTGAACAATACTTTTACAAGTTACTGCACTACACAGGGAATCCAAATGCAACACATTGTTCCATATACACCACAACAAAATGGTGTTGTTGAGAGAAAGAATCACACATTAAAAGAAATGGCTAATTGTATGATCCAATCTAAGGGATTAAGTCTAAAGTATTGGGCAGAAGCCATCAACTATGCAAATTACATAGTAAATTGCACTCCCACAAAGGCTCTTAAAAATATAACATCAGAAGAATCTTAGACTAAAATTAAACCAAATGTAAGTCACTTTCGTGTATTTGGCAATATAGCATGGGCTCACATTCTCGATGAGAAAAGGAAGCATTGCAGCCTAAAAGTGAGAAGTGTATATTTGTTGGTTATTCTGAAGATGTCAAAGGTTAAAGACTTCTTCAACCACATTGTAATGAAATTATTATTAGAAGAGATGTTAAATTTGATGAAAATCTCTTGGCCTGCGAGCCTAATTCGGCATTTGTGCCTTATTTGGCTTGTGATCCTAATTCGGCGGTTGTGCCTTCTTCGGCCTGCGAGCCATCTTCGGCATTTATGCCTTCTTCTGTTCTGGCTTCTTCTTCAAATGATGACAGTGAGGATGAAAATCCACCTCTGCCTACTCACCTTCCTCCAAATGAGTCCTTTGAACCTAAACCAGCACCAACACCAACACCACCACTTCCTAGATGGGTCTGTTCAACACGAGAAGCAGTTGGTGATCTTGTCGGTGATCCTTCAGATCAGCGTCGGACACATTCACAGTTCCAACAAGCCTCTTCTCTTTTGGCTCAAGTTTCAAAAACTTATGATCCAAAGACATTTGCAGAAGCTTCAGGTCATCCAGATTGGGATATAGCATTGAATGAAGAGTATTGTTCTTTAATGGAAAACGATACTTGGGATCTTGTACCTCTTCCAAAAGGAAGAAAACTTGTCAGATGTAAATGGGTCTATAGAATTAAGTATACATCATATGGAAGTGTTGAAAGACACAAGGCTCGGTTAGTTTCCAAAGGATTTCCCCAAGTTGAGGAAATTAACTATAATGAAACCTTTGCCCCTGTAGCCAAAATGAATTCCATCCGACTTGTTCTTACCCTTGTTGCCTCACATAAATGGGAGTTCCATCAGATGGATGTTAAATCTGCCTTCTTGCACAGAGATTTGCAAGAAGAAATATACATGGAACAACCTCCTGGCTATGTCCAGAATGACTCTATCCTTGTTTGTTGCCTTCAGAAATCTCTTTATGGTCTCAAGCAAGCTCCCCGAGCTTGGTATGCCAAAATGGACAGCTTTCTTATTGTCACTAGATTCTCTAGATGCCATTCTGATCCTAATGTCTATACCAAGAAAGTAGGAATCCATCCCATAATCCTTGTCCTTTATGTTGATGACCTTATCCTTACTGGTAGTGACTCAAAACTTTTAAACTATGTGAAAATTGGCCTTAAGATGAAATTTGAAATGACCAACTTAGGATTTTTGCACTATTTCCTTGGCCTCCAAGTTTTGCAAACCAATGAAGGAATTTTTCTTTCCCAGTCTAAGTATTCGTGTGACCTTCTTCGTCGCTTTCACATGGAAAATTGTAAACCAACCCCTTCTCCCTTCCAGTCTGGAGTCAATCTTTCTGCCATTTGTACTTCTCCCGAAGTTCATACCACCCTGTACCGTCAGTTAATTGGTAGCCTCTTATACTTGACTCATACCCGTCCTGATCTTTCCTTTGTTGTTGGTTTTGTTGCCCGGTATATGAAAACACCCCATGAAATCCATTGGAAAGCAGCTAAAAGGATACTTCTATATGTCTGTGGTACAGTTCAGTTCGGGATACATTACAGTTCATGGGCTACTCCTTTATTGGTTGGTTTCACTGATTCAGATTGGGTCGGCGACCCTGATGATATGAATTCTACTGAAGGTTATGTTTTCAACCTTGGTTCAGGACCTGTCACTTGGGCCTGTAAGAAACAACATGCTATTGCACTTTCTTTAGCAGAAGCAGAGTACCGAGCAGCGGTAAATGCAAGTCAAGAATCCTTGTGGCTTTGACAAATCCTTTCAGAGTTTAGATTCCAGAGGCAGCATCCGACCAACCTTTGGTGTGACAATCAGAGTTCCATCAAGCTCGCCAAAGACCCAGTTCAACATCAGAATAGAAAACACATTGAGCTACACATGCACTTCATCAGAAATCTCATTCATGATCAAGTTATTGAAGTGCTCTTTTTCCCTATAGAAGATCAAGTTGCAGAAATTTTCACAAAGTCTCTTACAAAAGCGAAGTTTTCCAAACTTCGATCGATGTTAGAAGTTCAGGAAGTTGTCATTAAAGGGGGGATAGGCTCTAATGCCTCCTTCCTTATCCTATTGTGTCACTATTGTAAATCCTTCAATCCTATCCCAAGTTGTTCTTAAGGGGGGATGTTAGGATATTTAGACACTTAGGAGTTAGTTAATATCTACTTGGTCTAATGTGTCGCTAGGTAAAAGTGTGTTTCTTTAGTATGCATTTGTAGTTAGGAAATCTAACGATCACGATATGTTCCCGACATAGAGTGATTTGACGGTTCATACTCTCCTCGATCTTAATGGCCATTGATTTGTGGCTCAACACCCAATTGGTCCATGATCTCTATTTAAAGAGCATGGAGGGTCATTTGTCGATGATCGATTGTGAGAAAACATCTTGTAAAATATCTCAGTAATCTTTTTCTTTGCATTAATACACTGCTCCAAGTGGTCGCGTTGGTTGGGGTCATGGATGTTTCCCCGTAGGGGTTTTACCACGTGAAAACATCAATGTGTTGATCTTTGATCTGGTTATGTGAGTGGTTACTAAAGGTGTTCATCCTTTGTTGGAATACATGTGTTGTCAAACATCAACAAGGGTGAGAAAATCCCCTTCAACTTGATTGTTGTGGATCAAGAAACAAACAAGTAGTCAATGTACCTAGAAGTAAAAGCCTAGATATGTTCACATACATTATGCCCTAATGCATGCAAGAAAGGAGATCCAAGTGCATAAAATAAATCTTACTTAACATGAACAAGGAAAACATTGTACAACAATATAATAAATTCATAAGCTCTCGCGTTGCTTGAACCTGCTCTGAGAGAAACCCACATGCACTATTTGGTTGAATGATTTGGCTCAAGCCATGGATCTTGAATCTAGAGGGGGTCATCCCCCTCCCCCACTTCCACTCTAGACCCTTAGGTACTTGATTTACTTATTTTTTGTGATGGGGAAAGCTCTAAAATCCCATCCCTCTCAATCCATCAAGAACTTGGATAATATTCATAAAGTTCCTCTTCCAACCTCTTCTTCTCGGCATATGGTGCTAGCGTAGGTGGAGCATGGTTTGATTAGGTAGTTCTATGGTGAATTGGGTCCAAAGGAAATAATAGGTTTTAATCAAAGGAAATCTCTCTCATTACTTCCGTGGGAAAGGATTTTATGCCTTCTTGTTTGAAGCCAAATAAGACTAAAATATCATCTTTAGGAATGGGCCATACTTATTTGGAACCATAGGAATGTACCTGAACATATGGACACCATATTGAAATCCTAAGCATGACATCCATTCGACTATTCTACTTCGGGTTCACTTTCTGACATTACCATCGCATTGTTGGAATGAAGACACTATGCATAGCATCAGTGATACACTAGGTAGAGATATTGACAAATCTGAGCCCAAAGATGATATGTTTGCATGTGCTAGAATTTTTGTGGAAGTAGATCTAGAAAAAGGTTCCTCCCAAAGAAATTGTTTTGAACATGGATAACTCGAAGCACACCAAGGCTTTGGACTATGATTAATTACCTTTCAAATGCAAGTCCTATCATGAATACGACCATTTTGCGAAGATTGCAAAAAAATCACTTGGGTTTATCAACAAACCTAGGACAAAGAGGAGCAATGTTAAATTATTAAAAAATATATGAATGCAAAGAAGACAACTCCCCCTTCAACTTTTATATCAGCTCCAATAGTATCATGCCCATTATCACCCTTTGGATCAAGGAAGGTGAACATGCAACCTCATGAAGTGGAATCCAATCCTCCGCTCACTCTAGATTTGATTAAAAAGTCTCCTAATCATCCAAGGGGATGAAGCATGTGATGACAATCTAACATGTATGAAATTCTATCTCAAGAAGAACCAAATCTATTCTCTAAAATAATGGCTACTTCAACACCATCATAGGTTCCCCTAGCTTTCCTCTTATGCTGAAAAATCAAGGAGCTCTACCCTCCTTTGTCAATGAGGACATTGGGTTGGATTAGTTAGAGATAAAGAGACAATTTTCTAGAAAATCCCTAGTTCTCTTTGGGTATCCTAACTCGGAAAAAATCTCGTCAACAGTTAGAGAAAGAAGACAAGGATGAGGATGAAATGGAGGAAAGGTTTCCCAAGAAGGAAGGTAGGAATCCAACAAATGAAAACATGGAAGAGATAGAATATAAAGAGAAACTATTGGGTACTCAAATGACTATAGAGATATCACTAGGAACATGATCAAGAATCAACAAAAATTCTAGACTATTTCCCTCATCGCAAAGTGGGAACCAAAAACCCTTGGGTAAATAATTATCATAGTCTCCTATAACTATAGAGGCTTGGGTATTCAGTTCAAAGTGGAAACTTTAATAGATCTAATAAAATAAAATAAACCTTATATTTTCCTCCTCCAAGAGACTAAGCTAAAGTCCATGGAAGCAATAAAAACAAGCACGAATTAGTGGCAAAATTATGAAGGTTGATTGGTCATCTCAAGAGGTGCATATGGGGGTATTTTCATAGTTTGGAATAACCTCCTTCTACATCTGTACTTTTCATACCAAACTTGAAATTTCATCAACAAACAAGTAAGTGACTCAATGTTTTCAATGTATACATGCCAATAGTATACAAAGAAAAGGAATATCATTGGTCTTCTCTTTTATCATTGAAAGATTTAGAATACTCGCAAAACAATGTGATAGATAAATATTTCAATGTAATGCTAAGTCAAAAGGAAAAAAGAGGAAGGATTTGTTAGAAAAGTAGGTTTGCTCATTTAAGCGTAGACAATATAGCAATATTGTCACCCAACCATAGGTCGAAGCCACCCCTGAGCACCTTAACCTTGATAGAGAATCATTCTGGAAGAAAACCCTAGGCCTAATAGCCAATCAATGTAGCGTACCTCTCTCCAGAGCTACCGCACAAGGAAAAAACTCCAAACCATAACCAAGAGAAATTCCAAGCCTAAAACCGAAAATACAAGTTGCAGTAGTTGCAGCTACAACTGTAGCTACTCTCTATACTTGCGCACTTGCTAAATTTCTGCAGTGCGCACTAGATTTTTGCAGTTGTGAGCTGTGTGTGTACAAATGAGCTCTGGCATCCTGTATTTATACTGCTCTTTCTTAGTTGTCTGAGCCACCTTCTCTTTCTGGAGGCTAAAGACTCAATATTTAATTATTTTCTTTAGTCGACTTGTCTTCTAGGGTTATATACAATGCTTTAGGGTTTCTTCTTGCTTCTCTGAATATTCTATTCTTGTCAGGGTTACACGTGGAGGTCGATACCTCCCGCAACTGCCATAATATCAACAGGAGTATTGTAAGACAACATTTCAAGGAAAGGATGGAATATATGGTCTCGGATTGGAACCTTGTTGATATTAAGTTGCTCAAAGGGAAATTCACGTGGTCTAACAAGAGGGTCATCCCTGGTCATATAGCAGTTCACCTTGATAGATTTCTATTGTAGAGTAACTTTCTTATGAGAAATTATTCCATTTCCTCTGAAATCCTTCTATGGGTAGCGTCAGATTATAAGCATATCACCTTTTATATTATGGACTCCCAAGACTATGGGCATAATCTTGGTATAGTGTTATTGGTAAAATCATATCCAAGTTCCAACAATGAGGATCTTAATGGTTGAATATAACAGGTTGAGTGGTTCTTATTAAATCAGTCCTCTCAACCCTTCCCATTTTTTAGTGCTCAACCATGCTTGCTCCAGTTGGAATAATGCAACAAGTTGCATAAGAAATCAGGAAATTTATGTGGCAAGGAGAAAATTCGAACACAAAAAGGTTTCATCTAGTTAATTGGAATATAGACAGAGATCCAAAAGATTGCATCGGTTTGGGAATTGAGGGTCCTTCCTTAATGAATTCAGTTTTGGGAGCTAAACTCGTTTGGAGGATTTCCTTAGGCAAGTTGGATTCGTGGAAGAAAGTTATTCATAAGAAATACTTCAGTGGAGACCACAATCTATGCATTAATAAGCCTTTGGAATCCAAAAATGGTTCATCAATATGGAAACTCATCAAAGCAGTATCCCCCATAGTAAAATCCAAGATCACTTGGATCTTGTTGAGAAGAGTAACTCAAAAGGTCTTCTTCCATGTGTGGCATCCTATCATGGTAGAGGACAATGAAACTTAGCCAAGTTGATGTGTTAATCTTTTTCCTAAGGTTTACTTAGGAAAAAGTCACTTAAATGTGTTATATTTTAATATTGACTTATTGACCACTTTTTATAAAGTTAAAAGTGAAAATAATATAAGTGATGGTATTTTAATCTAGGCCATCCCTCTCATTGTTAGGATGAAGTTTGATCTCATCCCTTAATCATTTGAGAGATAGGGTTTTTGCTTGCTCAATGGAGAAAAAGAAATCAACTTGGTGGTTGGGGTGCATTATTCATTGAGAAAGGGCGAATTTTTGCTAAAGAAAGAGATTTGCTTGAGGGATTGTTGGAAGAGAATATTGCAGGAAGGACATATGAGAAATCAAGCAAGGATTGACTTGCTTCCAAGGAATTTTGTAGAGGTCGTAACTTTCAGATTTGGGAGACGTCGTACAGGGTGATGTAGGTCGTCGTACACTTAGTGCAGAGGCTCACACAGGCTTTATTCTCAAGTCATTTCGGTTCAGAGGATTGGGAGAGGGTTGTACAGGTGTATTAGAAGTGAAGCATTGGGGTTTCACTTAGTCATTAGTTGGATCGATCCATTTGAAAGAGATCTCTATATTCTTTTTGCTACATATAATAAAACCCACAAACTAAAGAACGAGTTTTCCCACATTAGGTTTTTTCCAGGGTTATTTACCCAAAAATATTTGTGTCTCTCATGGTTGTGATTGTTTTTATATTATGAATTGATGATAAAATCTATTTTTCTAATGTGCATTTAAAATTTTGTGAAGAAACCTAGATGTAGCCACTAAAGAACAATTTCATAAATTTAGGAAATAATTTATGAGTGAAATATTGTTGGAAATATTGGTTCATTTTGTTGTGTTTTAGAAATTTCACATGGTATCAGAGTAGGTTTGTTGAAATAACATCATCAAGGTTCATATCTAAAAAATAGAAGTTCATATATGCAAAAGAAAATTTCAGATCTGCAAAATAGAAGGGTTTATTACAACATTGAATCAATAAGGAAGCATAGGGTTTAAACAAAAATCATTTTCAGCTATGGCCATGACCTTTAGAATGGAATATAGGCTTCAGGGTGCTCAGAAATTTTCCACCTGGAAGGAAGGGGTTACTATGATATTGGATGTCAATGATGTCCTTGAACATGTTGATGATAAGGCAACGACTCCTACAGATGGAACTTAATTGGTAGCCTGGAAGAAGGATGAGGCTAAGGCTAAGAACATACTCCTTTATGTGGTAAAGGATCACATAATCCCTCACCTCATAGGGAAAAATTATGCTAAGGAGATGTGGGCTACCTTGAATGACCTTTACCAGAGTAAAAGTGAAAACAGGGTGATGGTGCTCCGAGAGAGATTGAGAAGTACCAAGATGGAAAAGGGGGAAGGTGTGGTTCACTACCTTACTCGACTTACACATATCAGGGATGAGCTAGCAGCAAGAGGTGATAATACTGATGATTCTGATTTGGTGTGTGTGGCACTTAATGGATTCTCGAAGTCATGGGATGTGTTCATGTGTGGAGTTGTAGCTCGGGATAAACTCCCTAATTGGCAATGTTTATGGGATGATTTTGTGCAGGAGGATATTCGCCTTAGTTCGAAAATTGGATCATCTACATCATCTCGGGTTGTGGATGAGGAGGGTTTGGATCTTGCAAGAAAATCCAAGGGAAATCCTAAGAAGAAGGGCTCTAGGAAGAAGAAAAACATTGAATTCTCCAAAGTCAATTGTTTTCAATGTCACAAGTTTGGACACTTCGCCTCACAGTGTTCAGAGAAGAAGAAGAGTAAGCCACAGAAGGCAGCCTCTCCATGAGTAGAGGAGTTTGCGAAGAGATTTGATGAGGATTTATGCCTTATTGCATGTATGTCGAGCTCAGTTGTCACAGATGTTTGGTATGTGGATAGTGGTGCCTCTTATCATATGATTGGGCGCAAGGAGTTCTTCAATGGTTTGTAGGAGGGAGGCGTGAACCTCCATATTGAGCTAGGTAATGATGTGCGCTATAAGGCATAAGGAATTGGTATAGTGGCATTTTAGAGGGATTTTGGTAAATCCCTCCGCTTTACTGACGTGTTATATGTTCCTAGTCTTATCAAGAACCTCATCTAAGTTTCTACCCTAGAGGACAAAGGGTTTGAGGTGACCTTTCATGCAGGGAAGGTGTACATTAGACCAAAGGGGTCTATAGCCAAGATGGATAAGGTGATTGGGGTTCGCAGTGAGAAAGTGTACAGGTTACAATGTGAGTCAGCAACGACATTGGTCAACGGTGTCACAAATTGGGGAGAGGTGTGGCACAAACAGATGGCACATCTACACCATGGTGTGTTTGGACACCTGAGACATGCAGACATAGGATTGCCATAGTTTGCAGTAGAGAAGCATGACCCATGAAAGTGTTGTGCTATGGGAAAGTATGCACGCAAATATTTTCCATCTAGTGAGCATAGGTCCAAGGGAATCTTGGATCTAATACATTTTGATTTTTGTGGTTCAATGAGTGTATAATCATTTAGTGGCTTTAGCTACTATGTGATATTTATTGATGACTACTCCAGGAAGACATGAATATACTTCGTGAATACCAAGGATGAGGTCTTTGATAGGTTCAAGGAGTTTAAGGCTCTAGTAGAGAACCAAACTAGGAGGAGGATTCAGGTGTTGAGATTAGACAATAGGGGTGAATATACCTCCAACGAGTTTGTTGAGTACTGCACAACAGAGGGGATTAAGAAAGAGCTCATTGTTCCTTACAATCCTTAGCAGAATGGAGTGGCAAAACATAAAAACATGACCATTGTTGGAGCAATGTGTATGATGATTCATGATCAGGGATTTTCAATGTTCTTGTGGGCAGAGGCATGTCTCACAACTGTATACATTCAAAACAAGAGTCCACATACTATACTAGGGAAGTTGACACCCGAGGAGGTTTTTACAGGTACGAGGCCAAATGTGAGTCATTTACGCATATTTGGGGGTGTTTGTTATTGTCATGTCCCTTCAGAGAAGAGAACAAAGTTGGACCCCACAGGAGAAAAGGGGATATTGATGGTTATAGTGAGGTCTCCAAGTCCTACCACATATTTCTACCAGCACATAGGAGGATTGTGGTATGCAGGGATGTGTAGTTTGAGGAGGAGCAAGCCTTGAGGAGATTCATAGATATGCCATCACAGGTAGAGGACTAGTAGGGACAAGACTCGGGGGTGAAGAATGAGAGGTTACAAGTATAGATTTCAAGATCACAGGGTACAGGTACAGGGGTTGACAGAGAGATTAGTGGACAAGAGAGTCAGGGGATTGATGAGGAGGATGAGCAGCGTGAGGCTGTTCCACAGGATTCAGATACTAGGCCACAAATTAAGTGGTACAAGTCCACAGTTAGTGATTCCAGACAGGTTGGGCCTCCTACGAGGTCCATGAGACAGAGTAGACCACCAGAGAGATTTTGCTACATGGCACTCATGACAAAAAATATAGATGTCGAGCCTTCCACTTATGAGTAGGTTGCACAACATGGAGTTTGGTAGGAGGCCACGATGGAGGATTATGCCTCCATTATGAAGAGTGATGTATGGGAGGTGGTGCCCAGGTCTGAGGGAAAACGGGTGGTTGGTTCCAGATGGCTATACAAAGTCAAGCATGCAACAAATGGAAGCATGGAGAAGTATAAAGCGCGCTTCATGGCCAAGGGGTTTTCACAAAAAGAGGGAGACGATTATGAGGAGATTTTTTCCTCAGTGGCCATGTATTTATCCATTTGTGCAGTGATTTCATTATCAACAGAGATGGGATGGTGCATTCATCAAATGGATGTAAAGACTACCATCCTCAACAGAGTTATTGAGGAATAAGTCTATATTGAGCATCCTTAGGGGTTTGAGGTTGGTGGAAAAGAGAATCATGTTTGCAGGTTGAGATGAGTCATGGGCTCAAGCAGGCACCTCGGGCATGGTACTCAAGGATAGACAACTACTTGAGAGAGATGGGTTTCCAGTGGAGTGAGATTGATCCTAACCTATATTTTCTAACAGGTGAGGTGCCTCTCATACTGGTGTTATATATTGATGATCTCTTTCTTACTGGAGATGAGAATATGATTGCAGAGTGCAAGGGAAACCTTACAGCATAGTTTGATATGAAAGACCTTGGGTCGATGCATTACTTCCTTGGTCTGGAGGTTTGGCAGCAAGATGGGAACTTCTTCTTGGGATAGGGGAAGTATATTATGGAGATCTTGCGTAGGTTCAGGATGAAATATTGTAGGCCCATGTCCATGCCTCTAGTGATGAGCTAGAGGAAGATTGATATGTCTAGTTCAGAGACATTTTACCCCACTATCTATCATCAGTTGATTGGTTCACTCATGTATCTAGTCAACACTAGGTCAGATATTAGCTTATCAGTCAACTCCCTAAGTAAGTTCATGGTGGACCCTCAGAGAGTGCATTGGATAGCTGTGAAGCATGTGCTTTGGTACTTGAGAGGTACAATGGAGTACCAGTTGTTGTATGAGCGTAGTGGTGGAGTGAGATTGGCAGGTTTTACAGATGTTGATTCAGCAAGATGTACAGAGGGAAGGAAGAGCACTTCAGTTTTTTGCTTCGGCATTGGATCAGGAATTATTTCCTAGTTCAACAGGAAGTAGAAATCATGGCATTAAGCTATGTTGAGGTAGAATACATGGCATCATGTTAGGCATTATGGTTGAGGAAGTTGTTCTCTGTATTGTTCGGTGTGGAGTTGGAGGCTACGATGATACATTGTGATAATCATAGTGGCATCAATCTCTCTAAGAATCATGTCTTTCGTGATCATAGCAAGCATATAGACATATGTTATCACTTCCTATGAGATTATGTGGAGAAGGGGGTCATGAGGCTTCAATACGTTGAGATTGATGATCATATGGCAGACATATTTACCAAGGCACTGAGCAGATAGAAGTTTGAGAAGTTCATAGATAAGATGGGGTTGGTGAAGAATCCCTTCCTCGTTAAGAGGGAGTGTTGAGAAGAGTAACTTAGAAGGTCTTATTCCATGTGTCTTGTCCTAGCATGGTAGAAGACAATGAAACTTAGCCAAGTTGATTTGTTAATCTCTTTCCTATAGTTTACTTAGGAAAAAGTCATTTAAATGTGTTATATTTTATTGTTGACTTATTGAGCACTTTTTATAAAGTTAAAAGTGAAAATAATTTAAGTGATGGTATTTTAATCTTGGACATCCATCTCATTGTGAGGATAATGATTGATCTCAGTCCTTAATCATTTTGGAGATAAGGTTTTTGTTTGTTCAATGGAGAAAAAGAAATTAACTTAGTGGATGGGGTGCATTATTCATTGAGAGGGGGAAAATTTATGCTAGAGAAAGAGATTTGCTTGAGGGTTTGTTGGAAGAGAAGATTGTAGGAAGGACAGAGGAGAAATCAAGCAAGGATCGACTTCCTTCCAAGACATTTTGCAAAGGTTGTAACTTTCATATCTAAGATTCATCGTACAAGGTGACGCGAACCACTGTACACTTAGCACAGAGGCTCATGCAAGCTTCATTCTTGAGTCATTTAGGTTCAGAGGATTAGGAGAGGGTCGTATACGTGTATTAGAAGTGAAACGATGAGATTTCACTCAGTCATTAGCTGGATCGATCCATTTGTAAGAGATCTCTATATTCTTTCTGTTACATAATAATAAAATCCACAAACTAAAGAACGAGTTTTCCCACATTGGGTTTTTCCCAGGGTTATTTACCCAAAAATATTTGTGTCTCTCATGGTTGTGATTGTTGTTGTATTCTTCATTGATGATCAAATTTATTTTTATGCTATGCATTTAAAATTTTGTGAAGAAACCTAGTTGTAGCCACTAAAGAACAATTTTAGAAATTTAGGAAATAATTTTTGAGTGAAATATTGTTGGAAATATTGGTTCATTTTGTTGGGTTTTAGAAATTTCACAGATCCTAGGTAATCGAAAATATAATAGCATCTACAGAGATAGTATTATGGGAAATCGATCATTGGAGAATAATCACGACCTTCTTCCTTTAAAATTTTGGATGGACAATCAAAATCTAAGTACACCATTTGATATCTCATCATGGTAAGAGATATCGTGGCACTAGATGGGTTGGCACATTGGTTCTCCTCCTCTGCATCTCCTTTCAAAAGTCTCTTCTTGTTTTTACTCTATAAAAGGTGATGCACCATGGCATGTGTGAATCCTTATGTAGAATTTGGGGCTCAAACTATACTGTAAAATGTGTCTACTTACATCAACTCCAAGATCTATCCCTTCCCCAACACTTAAAAATCTAGAACAAGGTATGGCACACTACTAGTCTTCCCAAAATCTGTATTTTTTGTTGGATAATGGTACACAGGAAACTCTTGATTGTTGAAAATCTATAGAAAAGGTGGGTTCCAGGTCCTTCACAATGTTCCCTTTGTCACTCTAATGAGGAAACGATCCATCATATCTTATTTAATTGTGCTTTCTCTAATCATGTCTAGAAATATTATTTCAATGAAAGATGCCATAGAATGAGAAAACCAGACTCTTGGAAAACTATGTTTTCTATTTGGAGTAAAAATTATAGGGGGGGATTTCAAAAAATAAAAACATCTCGTAGAAGATTGTGGATAGCTTTGCCAAATTTCCTATGTTGGGAAATTTGGTTGTCCCATAATAGAGCCATTTTCAATCAAGAGTTGGACAATCCCAACATAATATATGCAAAGGATAAAGGATTATTACAAGAATATCTCAATTCTAAGAGAAAGAAAATACCAAAGAGTCAAGGTTTGGAAGGGGATGAAAAATATTGGATCTGACAGTTCCACCCTTCATCAAATAATTTTATTCTATACAAGGGAAATCCCAATTCCATCTCATCATGGAAGCTTCGTCTAAGCAATTAAGAATTCTAGCAATGGAAATCCTCTCGCGATTCCTACATGTTATTTTTTGATGGAGCATCTAAAGACAACCCAAGGATGGTAGGTGGAAGGGGGATTGTAGTTGATCCTAGAGGAAAAAATAAAATAACTTATGCCTAGGGTCTAGGGAATTCCACTAACAACCAAGGGAAGACATGTGCCCTACATAATCATAGTAGTAGGAGACCCAAGCACAATCATCAAATTGATGGATTTGAAACCTATTCCAACTTATAATAGAATAGCATATATCCTTTCTCACTCTCAAAAGGAGGTGTGTTTCTTTCATAAGATTTCCTTTTATTAGATATCGAGGGAGCTAACTGCATATTCACTTGCTAATGAGGCCTCCGATTTAAAAATGGTGGTGCTAAAGATCAATGAAATTTCAAGTTATCAATACATTCCTTAACCATATAATCATTCATTGAAGGGCATGTACCACTATTTTAATTCAACATATGTCATGCCTCCCATGTCCTCGATCACATAGTGAGGTGATTAGTTTAATTGGACTAGTGCACCCCCTTCACATGCTTGAATTCATGGAGAAGCATGCTATTGAATCATCAATTGGAAGATATATTGGTCGAGGTGGGATAATGGAGTATCAAAAAGGAAAACAAAGCAGGGGATATGGGAGCTTGGGTTAGCCATATATTAACCATATGGTAAGAGACATATCCATTATATGTTCTGTCTTATGGAATTATGGTTTGGTGGTTATAGTTTCTAGGGAAGCCCTATGCTTGTTGCAACTCTGGTTCCTAGACTCCTTTTGTGCATTGGGTTTACTAGAAATTATTTTCTCTCTGTCTGAATTTAGTTTTAGTCGCTCTAATCTTCTTAGTCTCACTCATAGTGAGTATTTGTTCTCTGGTAGTGTGGAATCCTTCTTTTTTGGATTCCTTCTTTTGTGGATTCAGACTTTTAGTTCTATCGATTTTAGGCCATGTTGCTTTTTTATCCTTATGGAACTGTGAAATTTGTGAAAGCTTGGTGGCATTCTTTGTTAATATTTTTGGTGTAACTACAGAAGATATTCTTGTATATTTGTTTTGGTAAAACATTTAAAAAGGTTATTGTAATTATATTGTACAAGTCGGTTCAACATAAATTATTATATTATTGGTATTTTACTTATAATTGTAAAAAACCCAATTGTGGCTAGTCGACCCTGTCTTTATGGGTTAGTTAGGTCAAGAGTCATGTCTCTTCAAGAGACATTGTTGTGTATAAATAGATGATAGGTTCCTCTCATTTGTACATTCACACACACACACACACTTCTCTTGTGCATCTCGGAGCACATAAGGAGGTCTAGCGCACAAGTCTTGGAGATTGGTTTTTCTAGTGTTTTTAGTCTTGGTATTTCTTGGAGAGTTATAGCACATCATTGTACTAGTGGAAGGAATCTATATTGAGGATTTTGATTGATGGGTTTTCTCCCCCATGAGGGTTTTCCCAAGATAATCTTTGTGTTCTATTGTATCTGTCATTTTCTATCTTTCAATGATTCTATTTCATTTGCTATTGGATTAAATAACTGTAACTGTGTAACTAGAATTTTTTAAAATTTCAACATGGAATTAGAGCAGACCTGAATAGAAGCCAGTTGCAGATATAGAAGCCTAAAAGGGATTTGTTTTCACTCTAGAGACAGTGGTCAGACAAACCAAGACCATCAGGAGGTTCACCCTATCCTAGCCCACTTTTTCAATGGACCAGTTTTCCAGTTTGTCGCTATTGTAGTTAAGGTTTCACCCAAACCCTAAGGTTGACGCTTTTCCAGTTTCTGGGGAGATTTTTACAAAGCAATACCACCAAGCAGCTCACCTTAGCAAAGCGCACCTACTGGTAAGTTCATTCTTTCAATGTTGGTCATATTTTTGTGTGGTCCCAGGGAGGATGACTACCGGAACAAAGATCGATGAGAAGCTAGATGGACCTGATAACTTCAGGGCTTGGAGGTACAGAGTAACCCTCCTTCTTGAAGAACATGAACTAGATAAGTTCATTATAGAGGAGGTTCAAGGACCTCAAGGAGATGACGCTAAGGCAAAATATAATAAGGACATGGTGAGAGAAAAAAGGATTATTGCAGACTCCATTAAAGACCACCTTATCCATCATGTATCATCATTATCTTCTCCAAAGAAAATGATGGACACCTTAACTCGTATGTTTGAAGGAAGCAACATAAACCAAAGAATGACTCTGAAATATTAGTTGAATAATATGAAAATGCAGAACTCATAAACCATTCACTCCTACTTCTCAAGGGTGAATCAAATCAAGGAGCAGATAGAATCCATTGGTGACTCAGTAGAAGGAGAAGAGATGGTGATGACTACTTTGAATGGCCTCCCAAGGTCATGGGATGCATTCATCCAAGGAATTTTCTCAAGGAAGAAGCTTCCCAAGTTCAGTAGGATTTGGGAAGCTTGTAACCATGAAGAAGCTAGGATAGCTGCAAGAGAAGAAAAGATGGCAGATGACGATCAAGCCCTAGCCACCCACACCAGGAAAGGAAAGAACAAGGAGCATCCTTTACCTAAGAAGTTTAAGAAGGTTCAAAGAGACAACTCAAATATCAAATGTTACTATTGTTAAGAATTTGGACACTTTGCTATGGATTTCCCCCTCATTATGGAAATTAAGAAAATGAAAGGAAGTAAGAGGCATCAAGCTTACACAGCTGAAGATGATGAGCCTCCCAAGAAGTTTTCAAAGCAAGATGAATCAAGTGATGATAATTTTGTTCTTATCTCATCCCTCACGGGTATTGTTACTCATGGAAGCGACACTTGGTTGATAGACAATGGTTCTTCCAAACACATGAAAAGTTATGAAGACTCCTTATCTAACCTTATTCATAAAGATTCATCTCACAAGGTGAAATTGGGTGATGACTATCAATATCCAATCAAAGGTGTTGGAGAAGCTTCCTACAAGTTAAACTCGGGCAAGCCAATGAAGATGAAGGAAGTTCTCTATGTTCTAGGTTTAAAGAAGAATCTTCTCTCAACTTCAGCATTGGAGAAGAAAGGATTTAGAGTAGAATTTATTGATGGTCAAGTTCTTATGTGGCATAGAGGGAAGACCCTTGATGATGCAATAGTGATTGGAGTTGAAGAAGGAGGACTCTACAAATTAAAAGGGCATTCAGACTCTGCAATGGTTCATGATATTGTGAATCCCAGTGAACTATGGAATATGATATTTTCTCACCTACACTACAAATCTCTTTCGGGTGTGAGCAAAATGGTGACAGGTCTTCCGAAAATCCAAGCAGAACCAGATGGTGTGTGTAAAGGATGTGCACAAGGCAAGAACGTGATACACTCCTTTCCTAATAGTGATAGCAAAGCCAAAGGATTTTTATACATCGTGCATTCAGATGTGTGTGGATCGATGTCAGCAGCTTCACTAAGTGGGTATGAATATTAGGTATCTTTCATTGATGATTAATCACGTAAAAGTTGGATTTATTTGTTAAAAGCAAAAAATGAAGTTTTTGGCAGATTCAAAGAGTCCAAGGCTCTAGTAGAAAAATTGACAGAGCGAAAGATAAAGACCTTGCGATCAGAGAATGGAGGTGAATTCACCTCAGAAGAATTCAAGGAGTATTGCAAGGAACTTGGGATTAAGAGGGAGCTTTCTACTCCCTATAACCCTCAACATAATGGAATAGATGAAAGGAAGAATCGGACGATCATGGAAGCAATAAAGGCCATGATCCATGATCAAGATATTCCTATGCATATATGGGAAGAAGCAATGAAGATGGCAGTGCACGTGCAGAATAGAATTCCCCACAATGTGCTTGAAAACAAGACACTCGAGGAGATGTTTTCAAGAGATAAGCCATAAGTCAACCATTTTAGAATATTTGGCTGCCCTATATTTTCTCATGTCCCCAAGGAAGAGAGGACAAAGTTGGACCCTTCTTGGTAGAAGGGCATACTTGTTGGTTATAGTGACACATCGAAGGCTTATAGGATATACATTCTCGATTACAAAAAGTGGAAATCAGTCGAGATGTAACCTTCGATGAGAATGCATCTTTTAGTAAATCCAAACATATCTGTGTGGAAGAGGTACATGAAGAAGAGAATGAAGTTCCTAAAGTTCCAAAGGAAGTCATTCCAGAGGATCATGACATGGTAGAACTTCAGACAGTAGTCGAGATACCTTCTCGCAAGATAAGACCAGCTTGGGAACAAGATCTTATCAGAGATGCAGAAAGAATTGGTGCCCCGGAGAAATATTTCAGGGAAAGTAAGAAGTCGAAGCCCTACTCCATCTATGTGGCATGCTTGTGTGACATAATGGATGTAGAACCTTTCAATTATGAAGAGGTTGCAGAAAATCAAGTATGGAAAGATGCCATGGAAAAGGAATATCAATCCATTATGAAAAATGATGTATGGGATGTGGTTCCCAGAACAAAGGAAAAATCAATGGTGAGTTCGAAATGGATCTACAAGACGAAACACATAGTTGATGATAATATTGAAAAATATAAGGCAAGATTTGTGGCCCAAGTTTTCTCTCAGAAGGAATGGATTGACTATGAAGAGACTTTTGCTCATGTAGCAAGATATATCTCGATCATGACTATACTTCCATTCGCCGCTATGATGAAATGGAAGGTACACCAAATGGATGTAAAGACAATCTTCTTGAATGGTGAAATAAAAGAAGAAGTTTATGTGGAGAAACCACTTGGATTCGAGACACATGACAGGAACACTCATGTGTGCAGATTAAAGAATGCTTTATATGGATTGAAGAAAGCACCCAGAGCATGGTATGGTAGGATTGACAATTTTCTGAAGAGCTTGGATTTTACCAAGAGCAGTGCAAATCCTAACCTTTACTTTAAGGTTGACTATGGTGAACTGGTGATTCTACTGTTGTATGTAGATGACATGTTTTTAACAAGTGTAGAAAAACTCATCATTGAGTGAAAGAAAATTGGTTGAAGAATTCGAGATGAAAGATTTAGGAATATGCACTACTTCTTGGGACTAGAAGTTTGGTATAGATCAAATGGAATTTTCTGAAATCAAGGAAAGTATGTTGTGGAAATCCTGAAGAGGTTCGAGATGTTGGACTGTAATTCCATGGCTACTGTAATATCCCTCAGTCGAACCCAATTGTAAATGTAATGTAAGTATACTTAAGCTGGTGAGTTGTTTTGACATCATTTTGTAATGCACCTTTCATGGCATAGTGCGTGCATGTGCTACACAGTAAAACGATGTAGTGTACACATTCTCGGATACCACGCACAGTATGGAGGTCAGCGAGCCTCAGGTATATGATATGTGTTATAGGCTGGTGAGCCAGTTATTATAAGTTGGGATGCTTATGTTTTGGTATTAGGCCAGAGCGTCTAGATGTTAAAGGTCAGTGCGCCTATTTTGTATATGTCTCATGATTAATATAAAATACATCGTTGCATGCAGACTGACCATGATAAAAGAGATGGGGGACTGAACTTCACCAATTAGGAAAATGGAGGGCCAAAAGTTAAGGGAAAGGGCTAAGCTAGAGAGCTTAAGCCAAAAAAGAATATTATATTAATATTTCCTAAAACATAAAGTATTGATAATTATTTTATCCTAAGTTCTAAAGTTGGGGACAAGTGGACCAAAGTAGCTTCCAACATGACAAGTGTCAAGTTGGGGACATCCATTCATATCGTGGGGACTTAGCTCGTTTGGTCACTTTTCACAAGGATTCTTACCAGCAGCTTCACCCATCATTCTCACCATCATTTTCACGATCAGTTTCACGGTGATTCCTTCCATCACTCGGTTATCCAGTTAATGATTCCATAACCGTTTTCATTCACGCAATCCGTTATCCTTGAGACATCCATTTCACCATATCTGAGCCTGTTTCCATAACCTTTTCCGGTTGGTGTACCTGGTTAGCTTGGAGAGAGATTGAAGAAGCGGGTTGTCAGACCCATGGGAAATTGAAGAGACGGGTTATCAGGCTCGTGAGCAATTCTTCGAGCGAGAGAATTGTTGGGGATTGATTCCCAACGGTGCTAAACTACAGCTACAGTTCTCTGAGACTTCTGGTTCGGCCTGTTGTTCAAGCCCTGGAAGGGAAGTGGGGCAGCCGAGGGACTGTTGAGCAGAAAAGGGGCACACTTCCTTGGGTGGGACAGGCATGTGGGGAATGAGAGGTTGTAGGTTGTTAGTTGAGTGAG
>SNQJ01S0005445.1:48680-60363 GCA_010110895.2 Picea sitchensis | reverse complement strand
GTTGGGGACAAGTGGACCAAAGTAGCTTCCAACATGACAAGTGTCAAGTTGGGGACATGCATTCATATCGTGGGGACTTAGCTCATTTGGTCACTTTTCACGAGGATTCTTACGAACAGCTTCACCCATCATTCTCACCATCATGTTCACGATCAGTTTCACGGTGATTCCTTCCATCACTCAGTTATCCAGTCAATGATTCCATGACCATTTTCATTCACGCAGTCCGTTATCCTTGAGACATCCATTTCACCATATCTAAGCCTGTTTCCATAACCTTTTTCGGTTGGTGTACCTGGTTAGCTTGGAGCGGGATTGAAGAAGCAGGTTATCAGGCCCGTGGGAAATTGAAGAGGCGGGTTGTCAGGCCTGTGAGAAATTCTCCGAGCGAGAGAATTGTTGGGGATTGATTCCCGAAGGTGCTAAACTGTAGCTACAGTGCTCTGAGACTTCTGGTCCAGCCTGTTGTTGAAGCCCTGGAAGGGAAGTGGGGCAGTCGAGGGACTGTTGAGCAGAGAAGGGGAAAACTTCCTTGGGTGGGATAGGCATGTGGGGAATGAGAGGTTGTAGGTTGTTAGTTGAGTGAGCACCTGAGACAGAGTCTTTCCTGTTTTCCATGATCCTTAGCCTAGTTAAGAACCCCTTTACCCGGGTGGAGTTCAGTCCCAGCTCGGGGGTGACTCACTGTTGAGAGTGATGAACAGTGTAGTCTAAGGCTGGGAGGTTCGTGGATGGTTTGTATGCAGTTGGTGACAATATTTCAAAGATAAGTACCAATCGTATGATAAAATTATATGTTGCATTGTTATTTACATGCTTATGTTACGGTTTATCATATATGTGATTATAATTGTCTATATGTTTATGGGTATTTCCATGTATATGTTGCATATCTTTGTTTAGTGTTATTTCAGTATGAAATCGTATATTACAGAATGTAATTGTTTGTTTACGTTTATATGTAAAGCTTCCACAAGAGTGTTGTATGTATATGTTTAAGTTGCATGTAGTTTGAAGAGAAAATTTATGTGGCATATCTCAGTTGAATACTGGGTATGTTACCGTATGTTCTGCAGTAAGAGAATGAAAGTGTTCCCTAGAATAGCATGGCTGGCCTGTTTAAGGCTGGGGATGTTACCAACTAGTATCAGAGCATGAGAGATTTCTCTAGAGTGACATTCCTCGGCTTGTGGGTGGTCGGGGGAACGTTACAGCTACCTCGATGGTATCAAATCTAAAGGTGTTGCAGGATACAACTTCAAAGATTGTGGATTCTATCTAATACATGCAAATAGTGGGCTCATTGATGCATTTGATGAACACAAGACCAGATATATGTTTTAATGTGAACACCCCGAGTCAGCATTTGGAGCAGCCCAGACAGGTTCATTTGGTTGCAGCAAAACATGTGTTGAGGTACCTTAAGGGTACTCTAGATCATGGTCTCTGGTATAGATTTGACCATGAGTTTGGATTGTATGGATACTCAGATTCAGATTGGGTCGATAGTATTCCTGACTGGAAGAGCACTTCGGGATACTGTTTCAGTCTTGGCTCCAGTATGGTCTCATGGAGCAGTAGGAAGTAGTCATGTGTGGCACTCAGTATGGCTGAAGTTGAGTGTGTGGCAGCATGTGCAGCGAGAAAAGAAGCAGTGTGGCTTTGAAATCTATTGTCTTGGATTGGAGGAGACCTGCATTTCGTGTGACAACCAGAGTTGTATAAAGTTGTCAGAAAAATCGACGTTCCATGGCAGGTCAAAGCATATCGAGATTAGATACTACTACCTCAGGGATATGGTACAAAGGGGAGCAGTGAGGCTCCAGTTCGTGACTATCAAGGATCGGTTTGCGTATGTGTTCACCAAGCCGATGTCAAGGACGAAGTTCAAGTACTTCAAGGAAAAGCTTGGTGTGGTCCCTCTTCAGAGGGAGAGACAGGTGGAACTCATCCAGCATGAAAAAGGGTTGGCACTGAGTCTGGTGGGTCTCATCCAGCATGAAAAAAGGGTTGGCACTAAGAACAAATGGAAAATATCATCCAGCATGAAAAAGGATTGGCACTGAGTTTGGTGGATCTCATCCAACATGAAAAAGGGTTGGCACTAAGACACAAGTGCACATGATCAAGTATTGATGCATCGTAGGGAGTGGATGTCTTGGGGACATGTTGTAGTTATTGAGAGCTACCCACATGCCTTGGATGCATGGGGTGAAGTCATGTTGCACTATGGATATCCGAGGATGTATATATTTGCACGTTCAACAATCAATGGATGTGATCTCATGTGGTATCAAACTTGGAGTCTATGTCTCGAAAAAATACATTCTTAGTTAAGAGGGAGTGTTAATATTTTTGGTGTAACTACGGAAGATATTCTTGTATATTTGTTTTGTTCAAACCTTTAAAAAGGTTATTGTAATTATATTGTACAAGTCGGCTCAACTTGAGTTATTATATTATTGGTATTTTACTTATAATTGTAAAAAGCCCCATAGTGGCTAGTAGACCATGTCTTTATGGGTTAGTTAGGTCAAGAGTCATGTCTCTTCAAGAGACATTGTTTTGTATAAATAGAGGATAGGTTCCTCTCATTTGTACATTCACACACACACGCACACACACACACACACACACACACACACACACTTCTCTTGTGCATCTTGGAGCGCATAAGGAGGTCTAGTGCACAAGTCTTGGAGACTAGTTCTTCCGGTGTTTTTGGTCTTGGTATTTCTTGGAGAGCTATAGCACATCATTGTACTGGTTGAAGGAACCTATATTGAGGATTTTGGTTGTTGGGTTTTCTCCCCCACGAGGATTTTCCCAGGATAATCTTTGTGTTCTATTGTATCTGTGATTGTCTATCTTTTAGTGATTCTATTACAATTGCTATTGGATTAAATAATTGTAACTATGTAACTAGAATTTTTTTAGATTCCAACATTCTTTAGGATTTGTGTGGATGTTAATTGGTTTCAAGTGTTCTCTAGGTGAATTTGTCTTTGAATTGGCACCTTTGTCTATGTTTTGTCTCTATGGATTGCATGGAATTACAAGAAATTCAAAGAGTTCTTCGAAACCATAAAGAATATATCCAATGAAACAAGACCTCTCTCTTCTTAGTAACCACAAAGGTTCATGAAAATGAGCACCAAGCCATCTCCCAACTTTCCTCAATTTTGGGTACACTTGTGTAGTAGAAACAACAAATTGCATCTCTGGAGGATGAATGTAGTATGTTAGAAAATATGGTTGTTAAATTGAGAAAAAGAACTCAATCAGGGGCCTCCAATCAAAAGATGTCAATCAACTCGACTAGAGGATATTTCAAAGAAGAAGACATTGTTCATTTGCTAATAGAGGATATGATGCTTGGAAAACAAGACTTTGTCCCCTCTAATGTTGGTATGGAAGACGATATCAGCCACCGTGTTTTTCACTAAGTTCAATGTTTTTCAAACTTATCAGGATATTAGGTGTTTACCTTAGAATATATAGCTATAATAAATTTTGGGATATTTTGTCTTAAGACATATATAAGCTCTGTTTTTTTTATAGGGAGATGTCAATTTTGTTTTAAAACTATAGAAAATAGTAGTATGTAATTCCATTGTTTAGCATGGCTACAACTTTATATGATACAAATTTCCTCGTTTCATTTTTTTTAAAAGCATGAACAAGGAAGTAAAGAATGTTAAAATTTTCATTAACTTAATAGAATGGAAAAGTAAAGAACACTTGATGAATAATATTGATGAAGGCAAATGGACTCCAAAGCACCTCCTTGGAATGAGTCCTTTGCTTCATTGATGTGCTCCAACTCCAACCCTGGTTAACAAAGAATGCAAAGAGACTAGAATGGGAAATCATGTGAAAGGGGTATAAATATTCTAGTTGTATTACAGTAGCATAACCTTAGATGGATTGTTTTGTATAAGTGATCACAAGCGATTTATATATAGTAGCATGTTGCACAACCCTCTTGACATGGTTTTCCTTATAGTGGTTAAAGATGACTAGATCAAAGGTTAAAAATATTGAAGGAAGGAAATTCTTTTTGGAATGTTTAATTGAATTAGGGTTTGGCATGGTCCACACTTAACTAACATTCCACCACGACAACTCGGGTGCATTGATGGGGCTGGAAAACAGTTAAAAATAACGAATTTTAGGGGAAGTACGATTTTTTATCTTTTATTTGAACTGTCCACGTGCACTTTATTAGACATTATCTACGCTAGACAACTTTGGTCAACTTTTGGGGTTGACTTGGTTGATTCCAAAAAGTTTGAGGCCATATAATGATGGAATGGAGCGGATGATGAAGGTTATGCATGCAAACATGATGTATTCAAGTATAATTGTTGAGAATGGCGCAAGTGAGCAATTTTAAGGTGATACACAGACTCACACACACATATAATTCATCTCCTCGGTGAACAAAATGAGAGGTGCCCATTTATAATGGACATGTGATATGGAAGTGCTCAATAGACGGATTCTTGACATGGACACATGGTTTGACTATAATATGATTCATCGATATGGGAAGATTCCACTTGCCAAGTTGAAGCTTGCAAGGCTTGTGAATCTATTAGCTGTAGAACTTGTGGAAAATCAAAATCCAATCACCACTTGGACTAGGCTTGTGGAAGCCCTTAATCTCACCTTCTATCCTTCTAGCTACAAATAGGATATGTACATCAAGTGGCCTTGCCTACAACAAGGATTCAACATCCATGTGAAATAATACATTCACCAGTTCAATTAGTTGTGAATTCTTCTCGACATCACTGATCTAGTTGATAAACTTGTCCTCAAATTTAAAAGTAAATGGTAGGAGCATTTTTATCGAGAGATGAAGTACACAGACATCACCACACTTAATGTTGCATGCAATCGAGCACAAGTGGTTGAAGACAATTTTTTAGATCGGTGTAGAATTCAATAGCATTCCTCCTCCAATTCTTCTAGATCTACACCTTCAAAGATTGCATCTCCTGCTACTATTGGCTCATCATCTTTTTTGCAATCTTATTCGTATTCATCTTCCTCCTCTTCTTATTTTACTAGGATTTTTCAATATTTGAAAGAAACAACAACATGATAAATCCAAATGTTTCAAATTGAAGAAGAAAAGTTTGATTGTATAGTTTCCTAATGAGGAAGATGATAATGATACCATCAAGGTCTCTACTAAAGAGACAACTTATGAATAATTAAGGGGACTCGATAAATTCACCTTGCTATAACACTCCACTCCTCTGAAATCCCGAGATATTATGTTTATCATGCAAACACATATCTCACATGATTTATCCACTACTTGTATATTCGACAATGGCTCATAAGAGACTTTATTGCCAAATCCATCTTCAATAAATTACACTTTCTAGTGGACCCTCATCCTTATGCGCTTCGATGGAAAGATCATGGCTCCTCTTCCTAGATCATGCACACATGCACTATCTTGTTTTATTTTGTTCCTAAATTTGTGGACAAAGTCACTTGTGATGTGACTGATATGGATTGGCGTAGTCTTTTCCTTGGATAACCTTATTAATATAACCAGAAGGCCTAATATGATGCATTAAAAAACACCTACATATTATTGCATAAAGATAACATAAAGTATCTTATTTGTAATACACTTGAACTACCACAACAAGTTGATCCTAAAGTTTAAAATCATCCTTTAAATTTTATCCGACAACCCTATCCACAAAATCATTCTATTCTAGATTTGTAGTTCGAGGTTCATTTAATAGTTTTAAAGGATTCTTGTAAACCTCCTCCAAATTTTTCTTTTTTTTATCATCGACCTCTGTTTCCTTGAGACATCACCTCGGGAGGACATTCTACAAGCTTAATATTTTCTCATATATTATAGTAGAAGTTCAAATTTGGTATCCTATTTTCATTGGTTCACCATCGAGTTCGATGTCATTCATCAGCTGAAGCTTTCCTTCATGTTCTCAATGCTTTATGTCTTGATTTTTTGAATTTCCTGAGCATCCATGATCTTGTCAACACCTATCATGAATCAACATTGGAGACAGAGACCTTGACTCGTCATCCTACAAATATTGTTCCATTTTTCCAGCTTTTGCTTGTCATAGATGTAACAACTTTTTCCCTATCTCCTAAAAGCATTAGAGCCCAAAGCTTAAGCCCTAGTTTGTGATCATATTTCCTTGTGTTGATTGCTTTCTATAGTGAATTAAAAGTTGTATTTCCCAAGAAGGTCACATGCTAATGCATCATGATTAATGATATCTTAAAAAATGAAAATATATTTCATTAATGGGAAAAATGCAATAATTACATAGTTATTAGTTAAAGGGACTTCCAAAGATAGTTTTCATAGTTTCTAAACAATTTCAGCTTACTGAACAACGAGTGCTACATAAACATATTAACTAAAAATCAATGATATTGCAAAGCACATAGATTGATATAATCATCATAAATGAGAAAATGAAGGTCAAGTAACTATGAAATCTAGGTATCCAAGTATAAGCATGTGCAATAATGGATGGGAGCACAAGCACTTAGTCCTTAGTCACTTCCTACTCTTTTAGTGGGTCCTAATCATAGTCCTTCTGACCATTCTATCCATCTTTAATAGGTGCTTTGAGGAGTAGGGGATTATCACATTCACATAGAAAAGAAACTATAGATAATATGGTGTGTGCAATATTACATTTACTTGGTAAGTTAGTTTGACCAAGACTTGATGGATTTGAACCAAAGCTAGGTTGACTAGCCCAAAATACCTAAACCCTCCAAGTTTTAGCAAGATCCACCAAATTTTAGTAGGACCCATTGAGTCCCGATAGGCATTGCTAAGTCAACATAAAACTGTTGCCTAATCACATGATTTCATATTTGAATTTTTGAGTCTTGAATCTTGATATTGGATGATTTACTATTTGAGAACCTTTATTCATTTTGGTTCATGAATCATAATTTCATGCCATGGTCCATGCAAATTGTGAATCAAGATGGATGAATTGCAATATGATGATGGAGCATGGTTCTATAATATACTTCATTGTGTTTGCATATGTTTTTTTTTAACATATGTGAATTGAAGAAAAAACATGTATGTCTTTACGGGACATTCAAGTATTGTTTAAAGAATGTAAAACAATAAACTATGTTTTGTTATATAACTGGTTGGCAATGGATTTCAACAATCTTCTCATGATATTCTATGTTCTAGAGAGATTTTTTTATCATGTTACAAATGAGTGAGAAGCTTACATTTTTTGTTTAATTCCTTTCAGCCATTAGAGGGGATTTAATACACTCATTTTGACAAAAACATAAATTGCTTCTTTACAATAATTCTAAACTTCTCATTGAATTACCTATATTGTCAAGATAAAACTTATTGTACTTTGATGGAGATTTCACTTTCCTTCCCTTGGAAAAGTCAAACACTAATAGTAGATGGAAACCCTGTATCAAATGGATACATTGAAAAAAAATTGGAAGCAATGATGATAGGGTCCATTAGTTTCAAAGGCATACATTTAGAAAGAACTACTTCTAGATCAGTTAGTTTCAATAATTTCTATCTAGAAAGAAATGCATCTAGATCCATTAGTTTCAATGACAAGGATCTAGAAATAAATGCATCTAAATCCATTAGTTTCAAAGGCAAGAACAAAGAAACAATTCCATTGTTAACCCTTAGTTTCAAAGGCACCAACAAAGAGGTAAGTCCACTACAATATATTATTTTTACAGGAATATATTTGGCAACAACTACCATTGGAGCGATTAGCTTCAAAGGCAGTGAGTTGAAAATAGGTTCAATGAGATTAGATAGCTTGAATGAAAGGATTTTTGAGGATTCTTTTGTGGGATTGATAGTTTCAAAGAGGAAGTAGCCACTGGTGGAACTACAAAAGGTTTATAGAAGTAACCACATAAGACATAATCTAGTAGAATGCTCAATGTTGGTTGAGGAACTTTGGTTTGCCTCTAGTCACTCTCATATTTTAATGTTTTAACACTTTTGGTTTTTTTTTGTGTATGGAGTTGAAATTTTGTTTGATTTAGTTGTGATGAGGCATTTTTCAAATATTAACATTTCCTTTAGATTGGAAGCAAATGAGATCTTTATCTCTATCTAATTGAATATCTATACTATTGATTTTCAAAATGTAGGTGGTAAGACATAGACTTTGTGACTTTTAAGCAAAGTACTACTTCATTTTTTAAGACAAATTCAATGCTAAATAATTGCAAGATTAGGGCTAACAATGTTTTGATGGGTTGTTTTTTTCTTATACCAACTTCATTATAGAACATGATGTACAATGTCCACTTGATGTTACTTTCTAGATTTGGTTTCTAGTTCTCTTACCTCAATTGTATAATGTGCTTTGTTGGTTCCTATAGATATGGATTCACTCTAATAACTGCATAGAGCATTGTAGGTGAATATGAAGTTTATAAGTTTATTGTTGGGGATGGTTCCTAAGGTGCTTCCAATGGGTGTGGGTTCTAATGTTGGAAGCACTCACTTCTTCATGCACTACATCCTCATGATCATTAATGGTTGGGCACTTAAACTTAGAACCTTTTTGTTTAAACAACTATGGGAATAAGTGTCATTCTAAGAGGGGGAGATGTCATTCAGAATGCTCATATAAAAATAGGGAACACTTTAGGACAAATTTGAAATATTTCCTTGCACTCATGAAGTCAAGAATCTATATGTCAAGAAGATTGAAAAGAGGTCACACTACATACACTCTAGCGTTTTTAGTGTCTTTCACAATTCATCAACAATAAAATAGGGTTGCAATTTCAAATTAAAATCCAATTCACCAAAAATACTTATAAAAAATGATTATGTAAAAAGTTAGTTAACATGTTTTCACTTTAACTAAAACACTAAAAACATTAAATATAATATGAAAATAAAAAGTTGGATAAACTCTTTTACAAATCTTTAATACAATCACTAAAAATATTTATTTAGCAAGGCAAAGAAACTCAAATCATTTATAAAACTTAAACTATATTTGTATTACAAATAATCACAAATATTATAATAATTCATTTAATGTGCACAAAAAACCAAAAACATAAATTTTATCTCGCAAATATTATAAAACATAAATTTTATGTGATAGAGATTATAACATCAATAATCAAGAGGAGCTAGAAAAATCAACTCAATTTTTGTTTATCCATCTTCATATAGTAAGGTTGTTAAATATAAAATGTTTAAAGTAAAGAAAGAAAAAAAGAAAGAATTTTTAACGTCCACGAGGCTAAAAATAGCCTATGGGACAGATTGTTTTGGATGATGAATATGTTCACTTGTTTTTCCATTTCATCATTGTGTTTAGAAACAAGGTACCATCCGATATATGTCTTGAGGTCAAGATTCAATCTGAAGTCTCTGCCACGTGCGTGGGATGTAATCGTGACAATTGGTTGGATGCGCATTTTTTTGTTGTAATCGTGGATGCTTTTTTGATGTAATCTTGGATGCTATTTTGGTTGCGTGCTTTTTTGTTGTAATCGTGGATGCTTTTTTGATGTAATCTTGGATGTTATTTTGGCTGCGTGCTTTTTTGTTGTAATCGTGGATGCTTTTTTGATGTAATCTTGGATGCTATTTTGGCTGGGTGGATGCCATTTTTATGTAGTCATTGGATGTTTTTTACATCCAACCTCTAACACAGTGTCCTCGGCTTCGTTTGCGGCTTTTGTGCCTCTGCCAGCTTTGGTGGTTGCGGCTTCACTTAATTATTGGATGTTTTTCTTAATGTAGTTACTGATGTGTTTTTCCTCCAATGTCTTCCACACACTGTCAGCGGCTTCGTTTGGGCTTTTGTGCCTCTTCCAGCTTTGGTGGCCATGGAAGCTCTGTTGGGTTCTCCCATTGAAGCCACGAATCGTCTGTGTTGTCGACAATGCTAGTACTCTTCTGCTCCTCCAATGTCGATTTCAATAACTGGGTGAGTTGAGAGATCTGGGCCATGAGATTTCAGAGACTTTTTTCGAGGATTTGAGTTCAACCTGGATGTTGAGAAGCTCTTGTTCTGTCAGGTTGAGTTTGGAGATGAGAAATTCATTGGAAGGGACAAGAACTGGTTGATGTAAATGAAGTGGGGCATGATTGTGAATGGAATTTGCCAACAACAAACCTCAGCAAAGAGCTCAAGGTGGATAGAATTTTGGACTAAGTTGGTTGAGAAAAGGCAGAGCTCGTGCATGGGATCACCCCAAAGGCATTCATCTTCTTCTAAGGTGGGCATTGACCCAAAGAAAGCAGCAGCGAAAGAGAATCGATATGATATTGGTTTGCAGTGCAGAAGCATGGCTGAATGGATACTTTGCTACTCGGAGGATTTGGTCTCAGTCAAGAATGGGGGTGGAGAAGAGGATGTCACTGATGTAGTTCAACTATCCTCAACCCCTTTGGATCTAGAGAACATTTTGTTTGGTAGCCAAGCTGTTCTGGAAGGCATGCCACTGAAAGTTGATTCCATGTCTGATTTTCTTAGAAGAGCAGGATGGAGTTCACATGATGTCTCTGAGGTTGAAGATTTCAGTTTTGCAGTAACAGAGCCAAGAAGGCCTGCTAAGACGCTGTCTCATGATATTGTTCAGAGAATTACTAAACATGTCTACTATGTTGCTCAGGGTTAGTAAATTTTAAGTTGGAGCAGCCTTATGTTCGGATTTTTTCCAAGTTCCCCGTGCCAATCCAAATCACCATCCTGTAAGATATTGTTGAACTTCATCAGATCCTTAACTTCCTGTTTCTGTAATGTTGCATATTTTACTCTTTTATGATAAATAGGTTGCACCCAATCTCATATTAATTAGGCTATCGCCATAGTGTTATTATGGTCTATTTATTTATTTGGCACCCTCCACCCTCTTCTACTTGGTCAACACAGGGTTACATTGTATTCTGTTTACCAGCACTGTGGTCAAAACAGATCATGGTTGAAGCTTTGAAAATTGGAGAGGCTAAGATTCAAGACTCACCTGAACTGGTCTACCTCCAAGCTACATGCCCCATTCACGATGGCCATCCTTACCTATATTAAATGTCATCTATAGTGCAGCGTGCTATAGTAATTTTTCCCCTTTTAAAACTCTCCAAACTCTCCACCATAGTGTATTCTGTTTACCAGCACTGTGGTCAAAACAGATCATGGTTGAAGCTTTGAAAATTGGAGAGGCTAAGATTCAGGACTCACCTGAACTGGTCTACCTCCAAGCTACATGCCCCATTCACGATGGCCATCCTTACCTGTATTAAATTTCATCTATAGTGCAGCGTGCTATAGTAATTTTTCCCCTTTAAAAACTCTCCAAACAATGATCTCAATTTTGGATCCACAGGGAATAATGGTAAACTTCAATCCATCTTCTAGGAGAAGGATCCACCGGGACTAAAGGTAAACTAGGATTCAGATTTTCCAAATTTGAATGGAGAGGCATTTCCTTATCAGAATCAGAATTGATAGATTCGTGATATTGTTTTATTCCTCCCTCGAGGCGTTCATTAACAACTACCTCCCTCGAGGAAAAAATCCCTAATACAAGCCTGGATTTCCCTTTAGTCTTTTGTTTTTAATGCTCCATGTGTGGGGAGTAGATCCAAATCCTTTTAGTGGGGCATTCCACAAATTTTCAG
>SNQJ01S0005445.1:35115-48630 GCA_010110895.2 Picea sitchensis | reverse complement strand
TCAGTAATTTTCCTGAAGCCTTCAAACAGGATCTAGGTAGGGTTGTATTTGTCATTTGAATGGTGATGAAAAACATTATCCTGTGATTTGAGGTCCAACGATGCATTTGGGATGATGCCTGAATACAGCTGAATTCCTTCATACAAAAACCATTCCTGGACTTCAAATCTATGGAGTCTTTCCACCATGGATCTAGGCAAGGTCATATTTTTCATTTGAATGGGGTTGGTCCCTAATTGTTTGGGCTAGAGACATTGAATTTGGAATGATGCCTGGCCCGTGATCTAAGGATGAATTTAGAATAATGCCTGAATATAACTGAATTCCTTCATCCAGAAATGATTCCTAGACTAAAAATATTTTCAGTCTCTCCACCATGGATCAAGGAAGGGTTGTATTTTCCATTTAAATGAGGTTGGTCCCTAATTGTTTAGGCAAGAGACATTGAGAAACAGCAGCCTGTGATCTAAGATGCATTTGGATTGGTGCCTGAATATAGATGAATTCCTTCATCCAACAAGGATTCATGGAGTAAAAATCTGTCCAGTCCCTCTGCCATGAATGCCTTTCCTGTTTTTCTTTCTTGTCCAGGTGTACTTTCCCCTTTAGGGTTTTCCATCTGTTAACTGCCTTGTGGACTAACTATATTTTGACATTTTTATCTAACAAAGGTTCCTTCATTCTTTTTCTTTAGATGAAGGGCCAGATTGAAATGTCCAACGATTTTTCTGTGTTCCACTCGCAGCTGGCTATCATAGTTTTGAGACCCCCTGATTGTCGTTTTCATTTGTTGCGCTAACTTGAGAGTTTATCCCAAGAGTGTTTTCTAGCAAGAAGATCTTCTCAATTCATCTTAGTTTATTGGATCAAGACAATAACATAAGCCCTACTCAAGTGCCTAATGTATTTTGTGTATCTGATGCTTCCTAGGCCTCCTACAATCTAGAAAAGTAGCTTCATATCTTATCGGAATGGGTTATGGCCACATAAGTTTGGGGCAGGGTTTTCTGGAAACCCAAATCTCTGTTCTTTTCAGTCTCCTCTCTTTCTTCAACTTTAGATTTTCATATATGTCCCCCATTCTTCTGGCCTTTCATATTTAGACTTGATTTTTCACCTAAAGGGCTATCTGGATCTTATGTCACCTCCACGATTATTCCACCATTTGGTGTTGTAGAACAAATTTGTATTTTTGGAACATCTTCTATTATTGGATCATTTTTTCTAGGTTTTCCCAGTCCTTATCTTCGATGCATGCCTCTAATTTTCCTTCAAGATTGATTTCCTGAGTTACTCCTCCCATCATGGGAGGAATCACTCTTGTTTGGGGAATTTTCTCTGGAGTTCTTCCTTCTATTGATTCTTCCTCCTGTTGGTTTGCTTTATTCTTCCATTCTTTATTTTGATGTTTCTATTGATGTGATTTTCAAGGACTGTCTCTTCCTCAAACTTTTTATTATTTTCTTATGGCTTCAGAAGATGCCTGTGTGCTCATCTTTATCTTTAAAGATTTCCAATTCGCTTGCCAAGGCTCCTCCAATCTATGCTTCACTAGCTTTTTTACCTTTTTCAGTGTCTTTGGTCTCTTATGAGTTGGCAACTTCAAAAAGTGTTCCTACCAGCCAAAATCTTACTATTGCCCCTCTTTTTGAAGAAACCTTCCTTTGGTTTTAATTAAACTTATTCAGAATTCTATTTGGACTTATTTTCCTGGGTGGATGACTTTTTACCCGCTCTTGGTTCCTGTTCTATGTTTGCCAATGTATCTTTGTTCTCATAGTCTTTGCAAAGTGCTTGTATTTGTGACATCAATTGCACTTATAAAAGCGACATGCTTCTAGTATAGTATTTGTGTGTTCCCAATTATGTACCACTTATGTTAGCTTTTGGTATCCCTTTTTTCTACATTTGCTTCCACAAAATTTCCAATCTGCTTGTCTGTTGAATGCCTCTTCATCCCATATGTGTCTGGAAATGAAGGTTAACCCAAACTGGGAAAATTGTTGTAATTTTGTCCATTGGTTCAAATTCAATAGACTGCTTGTTTAAACAGAGGCCATTTGTGCCCTGAAATCAGCCCCCCCTTGAAGAGCTTGTTCCTATCTTCCCGTAAAACTAAAAAGAAGGTTTAAAAGCCCATTATAGCATAAAGAGTTTGGGTTGTTCCATTGATCTTTGGAGACCAGTGTTTCATTACGGGCTTTGGTAAGGGCGATGTTCCCATAAATTTGCCTACCAAAGATTTTTTAGAATAACAAATTGCTTTCTTGCAAACAATGATCTCAATTTTGTTCAACGATGTTGACAAAATCCTCTTCCAGGTGAAATCTTACCAATTCTCTTTTGATTTTTCTTTTCATCAACAATTTTCATCACTAACTTGTTTCTCTGCCATTTTTATTTTCTCTGTATCTTTTTGAAGTCTTAAACAGTTTTAATCACTAATTTGTTCCTCTGCCATTTCTATTTTCTCTGTATTTTTTTAAGTCTTAAACTAATAACAACGTGTTAAAAAAATCCAACTAAAAGTACAAATTCTTTTTGGGAAAATTCTATGGCTCTTATCTACTTCACTTGAAGGTGATTCCAACGCAAATACCATTTCTACAGTGCAATTAACTTCAGAAAATAATTATTTAATCTTCCATTTAAATAGCTAGGGTCTATACTCATAGAATACCCAATTTATGTTTCATACTGCTAAACTCATAGAACCTCTGCTGCAGATGGACCTTTTGAAAATTCTTCTACAGAGGGACCTTTTGAAAATTTTGCTGCAGAGGAACCCTTCGATGTTCCTTGCCCCATTGTCTTTATCCTTCCCTCCTTGCAAATCTTATATTAGCACATCCCTCTCTATTTCAATTTTCAATTTTCTTTGTTACCCATCTATGTTAATTGGTTCTCTTTTTACAAAGAAAGTACATACAACTACTATAATCAAGTTTGTGTTTATATCCTGAATTACAGTAAAGAAATCTTTACCATTGTTTTCCTCTCCATCATCTTTTCTAATTTGGTAGAAATATTTATCGTGGTTTTCCTCTCCATCATCTTCTCTAATTTGGTACTATGTTATCCATGTTGTGAGACTCCATGAATGCGAGTAATGCTTACCAATCTGGCATAAATTTCCTTATTGTTGATTACAATTGTGCAGAGTGAACTTGTTTAGAGTCCAACTACACTGACTTAGCAAGTAGAGTTATGACTAATTTTAGAAAAGGAATTAATTCCTATTATGACTAGTTATAACGTGTTTCTTTGTTTTTAGGGTTCCTGGTAAAAACCTGTACGTAGAATATAGTTAATGAAAAGGAGTACCTCAAGAAAGACCTTGGTTAGTTTGGGTTTACATTTGTTTAAGCATTACAAGGAGAAAATGGACAGGTAACCATCATGAATATTATCGAGTTGCTAAAAAAATTGTTGAGAACTATCCATCATTTATTAACGACATCTGAGAATGAGGATCCTAAATATTCAACCCTACAATTTCACCCAAATGGAAGGGAATGTGGATCTGCCCCATCTGACAATGAGGATCCTAAATATTCAACCCTACAATTTCACCCAAATGAAAGTGAATGTGGATCTACCCCTGTTGGTTTGGGACTAAATGAAATTTAATCTCTACCCTTTGGCCATTTTTTCTAAAAATCTTTGAGTATTATATTGTATAACTAGGAGTAGAGGTGGCCATTATTGAGATTAAATACAAGTGTGGTTATGATTTTAGCTCTTTTACTATGTTAAATTTTGACAATTTTTCCAATCTAGTGCTATGCACGTTCAAAGTTGTGTCAACCCCAGATGTCCCTATATATATCTTGGGTCATTGATTCATGTCACAATGATCGTTATCATATCTGTATTGTATTCCCTTACACATAATACCTTCTTTTACATAATAACAACTTCGGCCTATTAGTTGTCACTACGTGTATGAAATTAATGAAACTGCTATGAATGAGTGTCGGTAGTAGTATCAACTACAGAATGTGATGAGTAGAGGAATAGTCGTAGAAGTTTATATGATATTTTTTTTCTTCGTAATATAAAGGTTATCTATGCAAGTTTTTAAAAAAGTGATCATAACTATAGTTTGATTTTTTTTGGTTATAAAATGATATAATCATGATCATTATGATTATAGTTTGATTTTTTGTTATAAAATAATATAGATCATGACTATAGTTTGAATTTTTGTTATAATATGATATAAAGATTTTTCTGTAAAAGATTGATTGAAGTTTTGTTAAATTATAGTATGATTGAAGTTTTGTTGAAGGTTAGAATAATTACTTTCTATTTCTTAGAACAGATTGAAGTTTTTGGTAAATTATAGTATGATTGAAGTTTTGTTAAAGGATAGAATAATTACTTTCTATTTCTTGGAACAGAGTAAAGTTTTTGGTAGATCATAATATAAAGGTTATCTATGCAAGTTTTTAAAAAAGTGATCATAACTATAGTTTGTTTTTTTGTTATAAAATGATATAATCATAATCATCTATTATATCATAATAGAATAATCACTTTCTATTTCTTAGAACATATTGAAGTTTTTGGTAAATCATAATATAAAGGTTATCTATGCAAGTTTTTTAAAAAGTGATCATAATTATAGTTTGATTTTTTGTTATAAAATGATATAATCATAATCATAGTATGATTGAAGTTTTGTTAAAGGTTAGAATAATTACTTTCTATTTCTTAGAACAGCTTAAGTTTTTGGTAGATCATAATATAAAGGTTATTTATGTTGATTTTAAAAAGTGATAATATGATATAATCATCATGATCATGATTGTAGTTTGATTTTTTTTATAAAATAATATAGATTATGATTATAGTTTGAATTTTTGTTAAGGATGTTTTTTAAATAGATTTTATAAAATGTTATAATTGTGATTTTAATTTGAAAATTTGGTTACATTATGATATCAATATTGTTGTTTTTAGATATATTATATATGTTTTTAAAGTTACTAATTTTTTTCAATTATTATGGAGTAGAGTGTTTTTACATATTATTATTTTTTAATTATTTATTAAAATATTAAAGAAAATAGATTTAATAGAAATAGATAGTGATGAGTATTACATTTATTATGTGTGTAAAATTATATTTGCTTCAATTTCAGAATTTTATTTTGTATTTGCATAGCATTGCATAACATACACAGGTTCCTCATATCAGGGAACACAACATTCCCGATGTAGTCTTCTCGTATTGGCCATAACCCCTGTTCATAACCCCTGTTCATCCCAGGGAGCTGGTATATTTGAAGATTGAGTAATCGACGAGAGATAAGGAGAATGCGGTCTTATATAGAATCTATCTTATGATATATTTATTTATTAAAAAACTTGTGTAAAACATCATCAAAGGAACATTTTGGGAAATTGTGTGGTAATGATTTCCTAACTCGGTATCTTGACACATGTGCCTTTGTTGTAACCATGAACTAGGACGCCTTTGTGCTAGTAATAGGTGGAGGGAGGTAACTCCCAGAGAAGCCCTCCTAGTACACCCCAAGTTGCGTGCTCGACTATGTATACACAAGATTTTTTAAGTTGTCTAACGAGGGACCCCCTTTGTTGATGTTATACCCAAGCAACCTACCTAAAAACTAATATACCTTACACAAAGTTTTTTAACTTGTCTAACAAAGAACCCCTTTATTAAGGCTCTACCCAAGCAATCTAAAAACTAATATAACTTACCTTAATACTTAAACCATAAATTTCCTACTTACTATCTTTATACAATAGAGACATGTAATTATCTCCTATAATCCTTAATCACTTATCTTTAGAAGGTTATGACCTAACCATTATATCCCATCCCATAATTTATATTATCATTAAATTTTAACATAAATTAAACCTAACCTATAAATGCAATTATCCATATAGTAAATATAACCCCTAACATTAAACCATCAACCCATAATCCTATAACCTCTTAAACTATTATAATTCCTAATCTCTATACCACTTTGAAATATTTAAACAATTAGCACCTAACTTATAATCTTCTTAATCAGTATAACCCCATAATATAACTTATGGTCTTTAGCTTTTAATCCTTATTGTATCATTATTGCTAAACTTGACTTATAAATCTCAAAATTAAATCCTAACCCTTAAACTTTATAACCCTTCTCAGCGTTCATTTATCTATCATTTAATTTTTATAATTCCTAACTTATATAACCTTTATACTCCTTAAATTCTAACATAAAATACTTAAATTTTAATACTTGATTTCTATAAACCTTAACCTATATAAACATGCCATGCAACACATAATTTGTATCATCCCCATAACCTCTAGCGCTTATCCCTAATTCAGAAAACTAAGAAACATTTTAACTCTTCATTTTTACAAGCCCTAAACCTTATAACCCATAACACATATCCCTAATTCATAAAACTAATAAACATTTTAACTCTTCGTTTTTACATGCCTTAAACCTTATAACCCATAATACATGTAATTTGTATAAGTCTATATATAATATCTATATAACCCCAACTCTAATCACCTTAGATCCTTAATCTATATAATCTCAAAATATAACCATTATAATTATTATAACTCTAACCTATGTAACTCAAAACTCTTATACCCCTTAATCCCTCTCTTTTATAATTCTTTATACCACTATTCTAAATAATGTGTAACTCATATAACTATTAAACTATATGAAATATAACCCTTATAATCCATAAATAACATTTTTTTCATGTAATTCTTACAACTCATAACCCTTATAAGTCATAATTTATAATTCTAAGATAACCCTTATAATCACTATCAGTTATATCTTCTATAAATCTATAATCTCTAATACTTTTCATCCTTCATCCTTCATCCTTGTACCTTGTGTCATTAACACTTAAAATGTATAACTCTAACCCTTCTAACCTTTATCAATGTTAAACCATAGCCCCTATAAACACAAACTTCTACAATTTGCAATCCCTATAACATTTACCAACTATAGCCCTTAACTCTTATAACCTAATTTTTATAACCCCTAATTTCATTAAATTTTAAAAATTCTAACATGTAATCCATTTAATACTTAAAATCTCTAAAAAAATAATCCATATAACCTCCAAAACCCATAATCCTAATACCTAGCTTCTAACAATTAAAAATCCTTATACTTTTAAATTATAACCCCTAATTAATAATTCTTATAATAACTAACTTATATAGCATGTATAAGTTCTATTTTTTTATCACATGTACCCTCGACCCTCATAACATGTAACCACAAACAATTCATATTTAATTCCTATAATCCAAAATTCATAATCCTTGTACCTCTTAATCCATATAATTCTTGATTCTTCGCTAACATATTTAAACATCAACCATAATAACACTTAACTCATATGCCCTAATTGTTATAATTTCTAATCCTACAATCCTACAATCCTTAATTCCCAACACCTATAATTCATAAATCGTATAACCTCTATAATATTTAAAAATTATAACCCCTATCATTATTAACCCTTATAACCCCTCTCACCCTTATCACCTAACACGTATAATCTATAAACCATAAAAACCTTAATATTAAACTAAAAAAATTATAATTCTAAAAACAACTATCATGTATAACCCTTAAGAAACTATAAACTTTATCCCTTCTAATCATATAATTCATATAGGTATTTACCACTATAACTCCTAACCACTAACCCCCATAACATATAATATCCATAATCCCTTACACATAACGTTAATATACCATAACCATTATAACGTTTATCATTCATAATTCATAATCCCTATAACCCCAAACCTAATCTATCTCATCGTTAAGCCCTAATTCATAACCCAAAACCTAACCCATGTCATCGTTAAGCCCTAATTCATAACCCCTATAACCATAATGTAACTCATAATAATTTAATCCCTAACCCTTATAAACCTTATTTTATATAACCCCTTAGAATTATAACACCCAACATCAAACACATGCAACCCCTAACCTATATAAATCTTAAGCCTTAAGATCCCTAACATCCTTAATATTTGCAACCCTATAACCCTAAAGCATTATAGCACCAACTAGTCTATCCCTTAACCTCGATCACCTATAATACTTAACCCCTAGTCTTTTACACCTACATAATCCCTAACAATTAAACATTGTAACCTTAATCAACCATATAACCCCCATTCAATCCATATAAGTTCTAATTATTATAAACTTTAACCCATATAATTACCAACCCTTATAACATTTAATTCATATGCCCTAACCATTATAATGTTTACTCTAACAACTAAACATTGTAACCTTAATCAATCCTCCACCATATAACCCCCAACTCTCTAAGAGTTAATATTTAACTCATATAATCCAAAACACATAAACCTTATAATTCTTAATCCATATAAGTTCTAATCCTTAAAATCTTTAACATATATAATCCCCAACCCTTATAACATTTAATTGATATGTCTTAACATTATAAATTTTAATCCACAATCCTTATAACCACTTAATCTTAACACATATATCTCATAAACCATGTATCTATCACAATTCTTAAACATTATACCATTCTTGACCCTTATAGCCCCTATAAATCTTAACATTAACCTCTATAACTTATAAGCCTTGTAGCATCCTATATAACTCTTAACTACTATAGCATCTATTATCCTAAACATATAATACATATTCAAATAAGTATTTACCACTATAACCATTAACCACTAACATCAATGACCTCTAATGCCTATAACACCAATACATGATAAACATTATAGCACCTATCACCCATAATTTATAGTCCCTATAATCACAAATTAACCATGTATCATAATTAAGAAATAACCTATATAAGCCCTAATTCTTATAACCCAACATGCAACTCTTATAACACCATAACATTTAACCCTTGTAATCTTCAACCCATATAAATTCTAAATTTTTCAATACCTAGTATCTCTAATCTTTGTAACCCCTATAATCCTAAACTTTTGCAACACCATCTTGTATAACCCCAAACACCTAACACATATTCACGTACACCTATTTCCCCTAAAAACTAACCTTGCTAGTCCATAAGTTTTATAATGTTTAATCACTTGTATCCATATATCTTATAAAACCTAACCTTTATAATTATTACATGCTATCATCCATAACCCTCATAACCCTTTACCCATATGACCACTAACTCATATAACCTTACATTATTACTCTACATAACCCTTATAAATCACTACGTAATTACCAATTAAATTACATAGCCTCTATAATTCTAAACCCCTACAACTAAACCTCTTTATTAAAACTTACTAGGATCCCTAAAACCCTTAATATCTATTACAAGAAACTTGTATATCCCTAAAACCCTAATCCTTATAAACCATATACCTAAGACATATACACATATCAACCTTAATCCCTAAAGTATAACCAATATGACACACAAACCATGTAACCTTTAACACCTTACACGTGTAACCAATATAATCATTATCCCCTAACACATATAGAAAGTAATCCTTATAACTTCAATAACCCTTAAACCACATAATATTTGTAATTATTGACCCCTATAACCCCTAACACGTGTAAGACTTATTCCTCAACATTTATAATTGTTAATAACTAATCTTTTTAATCATTACGATCCATAACCTATTAATACTTATCATTTTATAACCTCTAACACGTCAACTTTACTCTAAAACCCCCTTATCCCCTTATCCCTTTAATCCATCACATAAAACCCCCATAAAACCCAATATTTATAAAATTTAATTCTTGATCCATTTAACACCTTACTCCTATAATCTTTAATCCCTAAAACACTTAAAGATATAACTTTTAACCTCTAAAAACATCAATCCCTAATCCTCGTAATCCTTATAAATATTATAATTTTTAACTATTATAAGCCTTATCAACCTTACAAAATATACCCTTATAATTCCTTATCCTTAACACCTATAATCAATATTAACACTATAACTACGAACCTCTATAACGTATAACCCCTAAATCATGCCCCCTTATATAGCTCTTAATTAAAATAACCTTTCACGATTAATACCTATAACATGTCTATCTGATAAAACCTAATTTTTAACATCTATAATGTGTAACCCTTTGACATATATAACCCTTAATCTTTATAATTGATTATCCCTAATGTATATAATCATTAGCACCTAAATTTATCCTCTATAATGATTAAATATTAACATAAACCATGATCCTTATAACACTAATAATAGAACATTATATTCCCTAATCCATATAACACACTACCACTTTCATTCCTTAACATCTATAAAGTGTAACCCTTTAACACATATAACCCTTAATCTTTATAATTGATTATCCCTAATGTATATAATCATTAGCACCTAAATCTATCCTCTATAATGATCAAATATAAACATAACCCCTGATCCTTACAACCCTAATAATAAACCATTATAATCCCTAATTCCTATAACCCACTACCACTTTCACCCCTTAAAACATATAATTTGGTCCCTATAACTTCTAATCCCTATATATACTTTAATCATTAGCACTTAACCCACAAACTCTAACATATATTCAACATAACACATAATCTATATAATTTTTAACTTCTAATCATTAATATAGATAACCTTTACCTGTATAACCCTTAACCCAAAAATCCTTTAATCACGAACCTTGTAACCCCTAACCTCTTTAACCATTTTTTACTATAATATATATTCCCACTAACCTCAATCATTAAAACATATAACCGAGACACCATAACCTTTATAAATCCTTAAGCATGCACTCCTATCATATATAATCCTTGTAAACCCTATACATTATAATTTATATAATGCATAACCTTTAATTCATATATATTATAATAATTAATACTAAATATTATAAATTCTAACATTAATAATTTTTAATATGACCACAAACCCCTATCACATATAACCCATATACCACATAATTACATATAACCCATATACCCCATAATTGCTACATCTATAAATCCCTAAAATTATTAAACCCTAACCTATATAAATTTGAATACATTTCATCACTTATCTCTATAATATTGAAACCATATATTCATTATTATTACTAACCTTCATAAACACTTATCCACATAACCCTTATAACCTCTAATTCCTATCATTTCTATAATAAGAACCCCTATAATCCCTAACATTTATGAATATAATGTATATAACCATTAACCTCAACACATAATCCATAACCTCTATAATCACTAGCACCTCACCCTATAAATACTAACTATTATAATTCATAACACTTAACTAATATAACCTTAAATACCTATTCCTTTGTACCTAACCTTTACAACATATATATAATACTTAACCTTTAGAATTACTATTATTACCAAACCCAATCTCATTTATCCTTCAAACCCTATATCCCTAATCCTTAACAACTATGATCATTAACACCTTACCCCTATAACTCATGACACCTAAAACCTATATCCCCTAAACTATATAATCACTTACATTTAACTAAAACTTAACCTATAAAATTAACCCTATAATCCATATTTTCAAAAAAATTAAACCATAATCCCTATAACTTCAACCATAAACCTCATAATGATAAAACATTTAACATATAACTTAATTCACCTTAAAACTTATAAATTATTAAAATCGTTAGTTCATGTGACCTAGAATTCTTCGTCTTTTAACCTTAAACCAAATATTCCTTAAGTTTTATAATACCTTTAACCCTTAAAGCTATATCCTATAACCCCTAAACCCTATAACCACTAATCCATTTCTTCTAATTCCTTTAACCCTTACTTATTAAAATCATTTCAATAAACCATATCCATAGACCCTTAGCCCGTATAACTACAAATCTCTATAACCTTTTAACCCTAATATATTTAAATCATCATAGTCTAAACGTTATACAAAATGATTTTTCTTTGGCAATTTTTTCAAGGGACATTTGCCCGAAATCCGACTAGAAATTGTTAGATATACATATTAGAGTGACTATTTTTGTATAATTTGACTGCTCCAGGGGTTTTTCAGCATGCTAAATCTATTTCTACATTCAGAAATGGATTTTAAACAACAAACAATAGTGATTTCGTGCAAATTTGTATCATTGGATTCCATCGAAAAAAAACATTACGTAGAACAGTTAGCCAACGCCTATTTAAATCTCATGCCCTAAAACCAAAAACCACTCTATAACTTAATAGTTATATTATGTAATCCCTCTAACTCATAAACAATATAATACCTAACTTTTCTAAACTATATATCCTTTAAAAACTCTAACCCCTAAGTGATAATCCCTTTAAAACTTACCTCTTATAATTCTAACACATGTTAATTGTTAAGCCCTAATATTGGCTCATTACCCCTTAATTGGGGCATATTATATTAGTAATGTTATTTTATTTATGTCAACTTTAGGCCATTAGTTGTAATTATACCTCCTAGTCTCCTATATATACCAATGAGACATTTTCATTTTGAATCATCTTGTACTTAAACATTTAAGTGGGGTAAAAAGAGGTTGCCCCCTCGAAGAGGCTTATTATCTGAAATTATCTCTTTTTCAAGGCATTGAGTACTTTTTCTGAGGTTTTTCTATGCTATATTGATATTTGGTTCTTAACATATAGTATCAGAGCTCAAGGTCTTGGGGTTTCGCTGCTACATCTGAGACACCTTGGAATTTTTTCTATAACTTTTTTTCTACAACGTTTCAGAAGGAACGACTTGGAGGATATTTAGTAGATGGATCAAGGTACGTTGGGTTCAAAATTCATCTCCTGAGGCCTTATACTTTCGGAGATACAGCCTATACAAGATAGGGTTTGGGAATCATCCTGAACTGAGTCATTGCGGAATTTTCGCTATAAAAACTTTTCTGTAACGTTTCAGACACTGAAATCTGGAGGCTATTTACAGAAATTAGTAAGGTATCTTTGGTAAAAAGTTAAGCTTCTGGGTCATCATAAATTTGTAGATACACCCTGTGTAAGATAGGGTATCTAACTAGTCATATTGACTAGTCTCAAGAAGGTGTTCCAGGTAAAACAATCATAACTTCTTCCTAGAGTATCAAATTGAGTGGGATTGGTTTCATTAGATCGTGGCCAGTCTGTAGTATTTCTGGTGCGAGTTTCAGAATTTTATATAAATTATTTTGTGTGGGGCATGCTATACAAGTGAGAACTCCTGGAAAGGACAAAAATCGGCAAGTTGTGGGGAACTTACCGTAAATTCCACTTGGCACATCCAATTTTGATCACACATGTGGCATTGCAGAGAATAAATATCAGAGAACTACATAAAAGAAATTTTCACACCCAGAAGGGCCGAAACTTGGGAGATACAACAGAAGAAATATTGTCTAGCAGAACCACCTCAAAATCAAGGTTCAAAAGTGATACTTGGCCAACATGCCACCAAAAAAGGGAACTTCTACACCAAATAAGCCTCCA
>SNQJ01S0005445.1:8947-20055 GCA_010110895.2 Picea sitchensis | reverse complement strand
TATTAGGCTATTAGCCTCCAAGAGAAGAAGTCGGCTAGAATTAATAATAATATACTGAACAGACACATACCCAGAAGGAGAAGTCGGCCCCAGCAAACTGACAGGATTACTATAAATACAGGGTGTCAGTTCTCATTTGTAGCATCTCAGCAGTTGCAGACAGAGCCAGTTCTACGCTGCAGTTTTCCCAGTTGGTGTGCACTGCAGTTGCAGTCTGGTGCGTAGCTTTAGAGGAGGGTTGCAGGTGCAGCTACAGCAGCAACTAGTTTTAGTATTGGCTTGGATATCTCTTGGCTAGGGTTTGGAACATCTGATCAGCTTTTTGTGATGCGCTATCCTTGGGGATTGATGCACTACTCTTTGTTTGGCTATCTAGCCTAGGGTTTGCTTTCGGAGGAATTCTCAGTCAAGGTTAAGGTGCTCGGAGGGAGGCTCCGGCCTATGGTTGGGTGACGAAGGTATCATCAATGGTAAAACGATCACACCATCTTCTATATTCTAACACCTATATCTCATATAGACAATAATTCCTTTGTAATGATCCTTAATCCTTGAAATTGAATAAAAAACAAGATACAACCCCTAAAATTTTAAAAATAATCTAATAACCAAATATATCCCCACATGAAAGACACAAAAATGTAGAAAGGGCCCTTAAGGTAGGGTAACACCATCAACTACTCTTCAAGGAATGAATCACTCCACAAGCCATGCTTGTTACAATACAATAACATCCAACAATATCTCAATACAATTATACTTATGTGTATTTATACTTCCTCATAGGTATTCCTAAGGGTCTATGCCAACTACCCCTCATTATTATGTTCATTTCCTTTAACTACCTAGTGGGCCTCTTTATTACCTATCAACTATCAAGTGGGCCTATTCCATGATTATGGCCACATTACATTCATTATTCCCTTTTGGTACCTCCCTAAGTACACTACTAAATTTGAGTAAAAATTTTGATGTCATCCTGACATTAATACATCCCACACAACATTGGAAGAAAAAATAGAAAAATATACCCCATATTATCCTCCCTAGGTACATTCCATTCCATTCCCCTTCACATGTTTCATCCTTGAAACATAGGAGGAAGCCATACAATATGATCTACCCTCCCAAGGTACTTCATATTATCACCACTCAATACATTACATCCTCACCCCTATAACCCCTCAGTCATATAACCTTAACATTCATAACATCTATAATCCATAACACATACAATATTTGAAACATAACCTTTATAAATCATGCAAAACCTAACTCCAAACATTAAACCTCTATAAAATCTAATCCATAGAATATTTAATACCTTATTTATATAAGCCATAACCTCAAATCCCCATAAATTTTAATCCTTATAACTCTCAATTCTTAATATTCTTAATATTTCACCTTTAGATCCACATAAAATTTAATCCTTATAACTCTCAATCCTTAATATTTAACCTTTATAATAATTATTCCATATAAACTATGTAAAATCCATACCATATAACTCTTACCACCCATAATCTTTCACCCATTTAATCATATATCTCATAATTTATATACCCTTTAATTTATATAAACCATAAAGCCGAACCCTCTTAATCATTATAAAACTTATAACCCCTGGTGCACTAGATAATTTTCCCTGACCCATAACACTTATATCCCCTACCTCCTATAATCTTTAACATTGCCCTTTTTATCATTAATTCCTAAACTCTAGTAACCCTTAACACTTAACATTTGTCCCTTTATAAACACTAACATATCTAATCACAAAATGTTAATATCATGTATAAACACTAACCTATCTAATCACTAAATGTTATAATCCTTAACATAAATACATTTGATTCCTTATAATTTATAACCCTTAACCCTTATAACTTTTAACCTTTATAATATCTTCCAACTCATAAATCACATAAACTGCAACACATCTCCCAAAAATCCCTTCACACTTAACCATTTTAACATGTAAACACCAATATTGATAACCTCTTTCTCCTAAAATCCCTAACCCCAAATACATATAAACCCTAACAATGTAACCCCTAGAGTATAACCCTTATCAACTCTAAACTTGATTCTCGTTAACCTATATATTCTCTAATATATGTAGCACTTGCAATCCTAAATGTTAATACCCATAGCCCATATCTCTTAATTGATAACGCTTAAATATTATCCATTATAAACCATATCCTTCTTAACCCCTAACCCGTAATTTGTACATCTCCTAACCCTTATACCCCTTATAATAATAAAAAAAAAAAAACTATAAACCATAAACCATCACTTTTACAACCCCTCGCCTCTAACCCTCATCTCTTATAACTTTATAACCTTTAAACCCTACAATTTATCACCCCTAATTTTCAACTTTATAATAGTTATAAAAAATAAATCATAAACCATCTAACATTTAACCTCTTTTATCATTAAACTATTTACTATATAAACCATCTAACATTTAACCTCTTTTATCATTAAACTATTTACTATATAAATTGTTATCCCTAACCCTTAACTTCTAACCCATATAACCCTTAGTCACTAACTTTTAACCGCTCACATGTATTGTGTTAATCCTTAAAAATATTATTTCATTTAATCAATCACCCATGAGACATAACCTTTACCCTTGTATCTCCTAACTCTTCAAATCTCTTATATTAAACCAAATAAAACTATAACCCTAATCCGCATAACACATAATCCCAATAACCCCTAATGCTTAGATATTAAACCCTACAATACCTATCCAAAAATAGTTGAAATATTTTACATGTATAACCCTAACTGCAAACCCCTACAAGTTTATAAATCCTAAACCATATAGTTCCCACATCACCCCTAACCCTTATAGCCCCTAATCCCTATATCCCTAACCTTTTTCACACCTAAATCTTATAACGCATAACCACTACCCAAGCTCAGGTGGTTGGGCGAAAAGTTTGTTCTCCCCACCCAAGTTCAATTCCCATAACTAACATGTTGGCCCATTGTGACAAGGAAGAAAGGATATGCGCCCCCTTGAGTGGGACCCCCAGGCAGGTGTGTCTCTAGACGTCTCAGTCCTTGCTAAGTCATAAGTTTCTTGCTTGGCATTGGCTTGCGGGCTATTGGCACTAACCTAGGGTTATAGTGGCAGCCACATGAATTTAAACATAGGACTCACCCAGGTAATCCCGATGAGTTACCAATTTCCCTAGATCTTAAAAAAATAAAAAAGTCATAACCAGTATAACCCTTATATCTCATAATCCAACATACCTTCTAAACCTTACAACATCTCACCCTTAACACCTCTTCCCTAATTTCTACAACATATAACTCCTATAATCTATAACCATTATAATACCCAACTCTTGTGGCCTCCAACCCTTAACTTTTAGACAATATCCCATATAACTAGAATAACATTTATGCCTTATAACCCATAGCATATCTAACCCTTATAACCTCTAACCTTTATAACCCATAACACATAATCCACTTCACCCTTAACCCTATAATCCCCAACCTCTATAACCATTTCAACCCCTATTTCCCATACCCCTTAATGGTTAAAGTTAGTATTCCTAATTTCTTGCACCTATATACCCTAATACATATTATCTATTATTGTTAATCTCTAACCTATGTATGCCCCAACACCTAACCCTCATAACCCCTCTAACAACTAACACTTATACATCACATATAACTCCTCCCTTAACCCTAATAATTCCTAACCATTATAAGTCTATAACCCATGACCAATAAAACCTCTAACTATAACCCTAGGCTATTATAACCCATAAACCTTATAAACCCTAATTCTTATAAGATCAGTAATTCCTCCCTCATTTTCCATTTTACTACTAACTCCTATATCCCTAAGCCATGTAATCTTATATTAAGTCAATATTCAAACCCATATCCCATATATAGCCCCTACTCTCTATAACCCCTAAACCCTAAAACTATCAAATCCATAACAATTAATCCTTAACACTTGTTCCCTAAAACACCTTACCAAAATAATCAATGTCATATATAATCCCTACCCATTAACGTCTATATCCCCTAATTACTTTAACCCCATACATCCTTATTTCACATCCATTTTACTCCTAACTACATTACCCCTAAACCATAAACCCTTATAACCCTTAAATATTATAACCCATTAAAACTATACTCACTATCCTTTATTACCCCTAAACTCTAGAGCCTTTAACCCATAAAATTTATATTATCTTAAACACATAACCTTAATAACCATAATCCTTGATCACACCCAATATATAATAATTATAAACTATATTCATAATAACCCTTACAATCCATAACCAACTCCTTAAAACTTAATGTTCATATCACCACTAAACCTTATAGTCTCTATCATCACTAACCCATATAAACCCTAACTCTTATAATTCTTCAAACTCAACCCTATGTATATCCAAATCGTAAACCCTTATAACCCCTAACCTATATCACATATGAGTATTATATAATAACATGTTTATCATGATCTATATAAATATTAACTCATAACCTTAATAACTCTTTAACCATATCACATTTATAACTTCTAATGAATATTACACGTAAACTCTAAAACATGTTCCATAAACTTTGTAAACCCTAAAAAATTACCTCTTAAATAATTATAATCCCCTTATAACCCCTAACCTATATCACATATAAGTATTATATAATAACATGTTTATCATGATCTATATAAATATTAACTCATAACCTTAATAACCCTTAAACCATATCACATTTATAACTTCTAATGAATATTACATGTAAACTCTAAAACATGTTCCATAAACTTTGTAAACCCTAAAAAATTACCTCTTAAATAATTATAATCCCCTTATAACCCCTAACCTATATCACATATAAGTATTATATAATAACATGTTTATCATGATCTATATAAATATTAACTCATAACCTTAATAACCCTTAAACCATATCACATTTATAACTTCTAATGAATATTACATGTAAACTCTAAAACATGTTCCATAAACTTTGTAAACCCTAAAAAATTACCTCTTAAATAATTATAATCCCCTTATAACCCCTAACCTATATCACATATAAGTATTATATAATAACATGTTTATCATGATCTATATAAATATTAACTCATAACCTTAATAACCCTTAAACCATATCACATTTATAACTTCTAATGAATATTACATGTAAACTCTAAAACATGTTCCATAAACTTTGTAAACCCTAAAAAATTACCTCTTAAATAATTATAATCCCCTTATAACCCCTAACCTATATCACATATAAGTATTATATAATAACATGTTTATCATGATCTATATAAATATTAACTCATAACCTTAATAACCCTTAAACCATATCACATTTATAACTTCTAATGAATATTACATGTAAACTCTAAAACATGTTCCATAAACTTTGTAAACCCTAAAAAATTACCTCTTAAATAATTATAATCCCCTTATAACCCCTAACCTATATCACATATAAGTATTATATAATAACATGTTTATCATGATCTATATAAATATTAACCCATAACCTTAATAACCCTTATACCATATCACATTTATAACTTCTAATGAATATTACATGTAAACTCTAAAACATGTTCCATAAACTTTGTAAACCCTAAAAAAATACCTCTTAAATAATTATAATCCCCAACCCATAAAACCTATAAATATTAACCCATATATGCCTTATAATCGCTAAGAACATTCACTCATAACCTAAAATAAAAACCCTAAAACATTATCTTTAATAACCCTTAATGCATAAAATTATATCTCCTAAACCATGTAACCTTGAAACCATTATAAATTCTATTACTTTAAATTGATACAACTCATAACCACTTAACCACTTTCCCTATATGTAATAACCCTATCCTTTAATTCCAATTGGCACCCATAAATCCTATAACTCTTAATCCTATAAAACCAAGACATTATAACCATATCATTAGTAAGTTCTAAATCTTATATCCTCTAAACCCTCGCACATAATCTAGCTAATATCATTTAATGACTAGCTTTGTAATTTAGAGCTCTTTTAATACCTACATAAATCTCCTATAATCCATAATATTTATAACACCTAAGATATAACCACTTTAACCCACTGATAGTAACAACCTAACATTTAAAACTCTTATAACCTCTAACCCATTTATCTTGTAATTTTAATCATTAATCATTATAACTCTATAATGTATAAACTATACATCCCTTATTATAACCCCTAAGAAATGTTACCTTTATCCTTCGCCTTTGTAAGAATTATCAAACTTATAAACATTAGTATATTAAACTATACATTGTAATAATTCCTAACCCATTATCATCATATCCCTTAGCCCTCATAATTTATAATCCATATAACCCTTAACCCATGTTCCATAATATTTATAACCCCTAAACCCTATAAACCATGCCACCCCTAACACATATAACCTCTATCATTTAAACCTATAACCATTAGCATATATCTTCCCCTATAACCTCTATCATTTAAACCTATAACCCCTAACATATATCTTCCCCTATAACCCATATCCTCTTTTAACTATAATTTTTACCTCTTATAGTCCCTAATAACTCCTAATAGTTATAATATATATAACCATAATTCCTATAATTCATATTCCTTAACCCCTATATTAACACTTAAATCTTATAATGACCATAACCAATACATAATAACACCTACTTATAACTCATAATAATGGTATAGTTTAATTCTCTAATACCTATTCCTTTAACCCTTTTACCTCTAACCACTATAACCCTTAAGAAATAAATATAGCATCAATAACCTACCAAAAGAATCAACCATTATCATTATTAAACCCTATAAATATTTACACTTAATACCTATAGCCTTTAACATCTAGCCCAGATAACCAATAGCAACCAACCATTGTAACCCTCAAACTTCAACCACTAATCATAATAACCCCTTTCTTGTATATCTCAAAAGCGTACAACCATTAAACCTATAACCACTTTACTAAAATTAGTATAAATGTTAGATCCTAATGCTTTTAATCATTGTAATATCTAAATCTTATATACATTATCATCCTTAAACACTAACCTATGTAACCCCCATATCCCATATTTATGGTCCCTTAACTTGAATAACGCTTAGCATGTATAACCACTAATCATTATAACATGTACCTCGTTAATCCAATAATCCCTAAACACTTGGATCTTGAATCCTCAATAAATAATCATTTATAAACTTTATAATCCCTAAACATTTTAAGTCATATCACCCCCTTACCCTTGCACCTTATAACAACTAACACTAATCCATATAATCTTTAATCATTACAACAACCAATCCATGTAATCCATAACCCTAACTTATAATCCATATAACCCTTAACCACACAAGGACATCCCCTAAAACTAATAAAATAAAATCTCAGACCATAACCACTACATTTATTACTTACCTTTATAACCTCTAATATTATATATGTATCACCCCCAACTTTATTAACCATTTATCTTCATTAACATATCCCTTGATCCCTTTATGATGCTACTAATATAACTCCTAACCCTTTACTTTTATAACCCCTAACACCTAAAACCTAAAAACTTGTAAAGCATAACCCATATAACCTTTAATACATAATTTATAAAACCCATAAGAAAACTAACAGTTAATAAGTAACCCTTAAAACTATAATCCTTCAGTGCTATAAAGCATTTAAACTCTAACCACTTTAAATATTACCCCTATGCCCTATAATCCTAACTTGTATAATGACTAACTCCTACACTATGAGTGTAATCTATAATTCTAGAACTCGCATAACATGTTTGTCATGCCTTATAAAAATTTATGAGTGTAATCTTAAACTCTTAACATAGTATCCTCAACACCCATAAAGCCTACCCCTAACCTATAATACCCTTTCCCATGCCCCAAATCACTATAACCACTAATCTATATAACCCATAAATCTCTATCTCTTTAAAATATGTCCTTCCAATCCTAATAATTAACCCTTGAAGCCCCTAATTTAAATAATCATAATAATACTTAAATATTATATTGTATAATCTATAAATAGATAAAGTACCAAACATATTTTCATAACCTTTATAAACCTTAAACCATATAACAATATATTCTTCCAATCCTAATAGTTAACCCTTGAAGCCCCTAATTTAAATAATCATAATAATACTTAAATATTATATTGTATAATCTATAAATAGATAGAGTACCTAACATATTTTCATAACCTTTATAAACCTTAAACCATATAACCTATATTTTGCCCACCTCTCTAATGCATAATACTTGAAACTCCTAAACATGATAAACTTAACCTTTATAACACTTATCCCTTTTATCCCTTACTTCAAACTATTTAAATACATAAATAAAAAAACCTATAAATTCTAAAACTTCTCACCCCTTAACCCTTAAGCTATATAAATTTTAATTTTGAAATCCTCAACCCTTATAACCTTGATCATTGATCTTGATAATTATTATACTCTATAACTGCAACCACCTAATTACAATTAGATTGAACATGTTTAACCCTTAATCCATAAACCATAGAAACCCTAATATCAAGAAACCTTATCACATAACCCTTATAACCCATAAATTTCCTAACCATATAACCCATAATAGACACAAAACCAAATCCCTATAACCTTTGACGCTTATATCATATGTCAATCACACCTAGTAAAATCAAATCTTTATCCCTACTAAATTATAACCTTTAAAAAATATAACTCTTCTCACCCTTGTATATATTAAGTCATATAAACCCTAATATTATAACCCTTTTTACCCCATCACCCTTGTCCTTAATAGAGATTAACCCTAACCTAATCCCTCTAACCCTTAATCCCTAGACCTTATTAGCAGTAACCCTTATTACCCCTAGCCAACAATCGATGTACTTAATAACACCTATAAATTTTAATACATGTAATTCCTTCCATTTTTAACCCTTATCAACCCTAACCAATAATATGTCACACAACCTCTACAAGAACTTATCCACATAAAGTCAAGCCCTTAACAATTAATGTCCTAACCCCTTTAACACACAATATACAACCACTATAACTCTTAAACAATAATACCTTTCACCATTAATGCATAATCCTCTTAACCTAGATAACCATTATAACTTTAAAATCATATAATTTATATCATTTAAGATAAATCCCTAACTTATAAAAATAATTACCCATATAATAGTTAACTCCTATAATCCTCCCACCATTGATCCTAGAGGCCTATAATTCTTATCCCCAAAATTTTGTAACTCATAGAACCATTAATACTATTAATACTTTACCACGATAGTTCATTTTATCCAATCCATTTAATTCATTTAACACTTATAAAACCTAACCCCTTAAATAACTAACCCATATAACCTCTATATCTTATAAGACATGCTACAAACTCTTCAACATCGAATCATTATAACATTATCCCCAACATTCACTATAACCTCTAATATTGAACTATTATAATATTTAAAACTTAATGTCTAAACCCCATAATCTTAACACCAAACTCCATAAACCTATATCAATATAATCCCTAATCCTTATTATGTATAACCCCCCAGTAAGCCATAAACACATAACCCATACGATCCCTAAACTTTATTCACAATAACCACTGTAAATTATAACATTTATAAACCTAAGCTATATCACCTAATCCTTATAAGCAATAAACCCCAACTCATAATTGATATAACACTTACATACCATAACCACTATAGTCCCTTACATATATCATTTATACCCCTTAATTGACAAACCTTAGCACCTCTAACACTTGTTACCCTTGGTCATTATAACCTCTAATACCCTAACCCTCCCCACCTTTTTCAATAATCGATAACCCCTAACTATTATAATTGGCAGTGAATTAACCCGTATCCATATAACTTATAGCCTCTCTAATAACTAACCCAAATAAAACATAACAATTATAACCCTAATATCATTTACCTACTAACTTACATACCCCTAACCTCTTTATCATCATTGTCCTATAATAATTCATAACCCCTAATGCACATAACCATTTAAAACCTATCCTAAATAACCCCTAACAATTAACACTTGGAACCCTTAACCCCAATTATATAACCATCTTCCTCTACAGCCCCTCACCCTGACCATTTAAAACCTATCCTAAATAACCCCTAACAATTAACACTTAGAACCCTTAACCCCAATTATATAACCACCTTCCTCTATAGCCCCTCACCCTGAATTCCTATAAACCTTGTACTCTAACCCCTATAATTTAGAATACTCGCACCTTAAATATTATATTCTCAAACCTTGTATAACCCGTAAACACTAGTGTATATAACTTGTGAATCCTTTGAAAACCAATAAGCTAACCCTAATAACCTATAACCATTAACCCTTAATCTGTATCCTTTATAATTTCAAAGACTTACAACTTTTACAAACTTAAATCCCTATAACATCTACTTCTTAACCCATATAACCCTTTACCTATTTCTCTCCATCCTTGTAGCATTATAATCAATAGATCTTATAACTTATATCAACATGACCTTTAACTGCAATAACTTTTAACCTTTATAGAAAGTAAAAAATAAGCATTATAAGACCTAAACCCTATACATACTAATTGATATAAAACCTAACCTCTAATCCCTATAATCTATAAATACTAATTCCTAAACCCTAAGGCATATCATAAATAATTCATATAATTATTAACCCATCTAGTGTCTCACTCGTATAACCACTATCATGCTTAACCCTTATCCCCTAACCACGTTTATAATTAACCTTAATAACCCCTTGCCTACAAAACCCATATACAATAACCCTTATATTAATCATACCCATAACACCTTACCCTTTATCTGTTGAAATAATGTAACTACAAAGTGTATTCAAATTATTATTGTTGTATTATTCATTAGATCAATCCCCTATTGCGGATTGATCATGTCGGCTATTGTAAAAGACCAAATCCCCTTTTGTGGATTGGTCAAAACATAATTGTAATAAGCAGAATAAGAAGAG
>SNQJ01S0005444.1:100709-122609 GCA_010110895.2 Picea sitchensis | reverse complement strand
TAGAGGAATGCTCAGAAGTAATATTGATAAGACTCACTACGAGCTATGGAAAGGAAGACCGACAAATGTGAATCATTTTAGAGTATTTGGAAGCAAGTGTTATATCAAAAGAGAAGACGACGAGATTGGAAAATTTGAATCATGATTTAACAAAGGCATATTTGTCGGGTACTCAAGTAAAATCAAGACATACAAGTGTTTCAATCTGAGACTCAACATAATAGTGGAAATCATCAATGTACAGATTGACGAGGCCAATGTATGAAATCCCAAAGAAGAAATCAAAGAATCAACAAAGCAAGAAGAATAAGTGGATTTTAAAGAATAAGTAGAAGAAGTAGAAGAAGAAGAGAAATGATAAGTAGATCAAGAGGAAGATGACTAGAAAAATATTCAGATATCTCCCAAAACGCCTAGTCGGCGAGTGCAAAAAATTCATCCACCATAATAGATCATTTGGGGTAATGATGGATGAGTTGAAACCTGAAGAAAATTTCTCTCACTAGAACAAAGACATCTAGCACTATTGTCCATAGTTGAACCCAACATATTTGAATAAGCCAACACTGATGAACACTGGATCAAAGATATGGAAGAAGAAATGGATCAAATAGAGAAGAATGAAAAATGGGTACTTGTTTCAAGGCCTAAAGATAATAATGTGATTGGCACAAAATGGGTATTCAAAAACAAGTTGAATGAGGATGGACATGTAACCAAGAACAAAGCAAGGTTAGTATGCAAGGGATATGCTCAGGTTGAAGGGATAGAGTTTGAAGAATATTTTTCCCTAGTTGCCAAAATGGAAGTAGTCAGACTGATCTTGGCTTATGCATGTTCAAATAAAAACAAAGTATATCATATGGATGTAAAATCATCCTTCCTAAACGGAGAACTAGCTACATCAAACAACCAGAAAGATTTATATTGTTAGAAAATGAAGATTATTTTTGCAGATTGAAGAAGGCACTATATGGATTTGAACAAGCCCCCAAAGTATGGTATTCAAGATTGGATAGGTATCTACAACAAAAAGGGTTTATGAAATGGAATGCAGACCACAATATCTACATAATGGTAAATCAAGATAGTATATTGATCATTGAAGTTTATGTTGATGACATTATTTTTGGAAGTGATGATGACACGATGAGTCAGAAATTTTCTAAAGACATGCATAATGAATTTGAAAAGTCATTTCTTGGTGAGTTGTATTTTTTGGGGGGACTCTTCATATATCAACAAGATACATGTATTTTCATCTCCCAGACCAAGTATATCAAATAAATTCTAAATATGTTTGGAATGGTAGATTGCAAGCCCGTAAATACTCCCATGCAGACCAATTGCAAATTAAGCAACGATGATATATCCAAGGATGCAGATCAGAGACTCTATAGATCAATGATTGGAAGTTTAATCTATGTGACATCATCAATACCGGATGTGATGTAAGCAGTTGGATATGTAGCAGGATTTCAAGCAGCACCGAAGGAAACACGTGTTATGACAGTAAAGAGAATATTCAGATATCTCAAATCAACAAAAGACTATGGATTATGGTATCTAAAAGGGAATGATCTATCTCAAGTTGCATACAAAAATGTGGATTGGGTAGGAAGTGTTAATGATAGAAGAAGTACAAGTGGAGCAACCTTCTACTTGGGTGATTTTCTGGCATCCTCGTTGAGCAAGAAACAATATTCAATATCATTGTCCACAACAAAAGTAGATTATATTGCAGAAACAAAATGGTGTAAACAGGTTCTATGGATGAAACAAACTTTGCAGGACATATAGGTGGAGTATGACGAGCCTATTCCGATATTCTATGATAATACCACTGCTATAAGTATCTATAAGAATCCAGCGATTCAGTTTAAGACGGAACACATTCCAATCAAGTTTCACTTTCTATGGGAAGATGTTACATACATGAACATCAAGGTAGATTACATTGGGACAAAAGAATAGATTGCAGATATCTTCACCAAACCTATTCCGAGGGAGAATTTTGAGTATCTTCAACATAAACTTGGATTATTTTCAACCCCACAGTGATCTACATGGAAGTTGGCACAGTAAGACAGGTGGAGTGCAACAATAATCATGAAATACTTGAATTCCTTTTGAATTCGTTTTATCATAGGTTTACACGAGGAAGCACCATGAAGAGAAACATCAGTAGAGATCATAGGCTTACAGACAGGGGGAGAATCCCCAAGGAGAAGTTACCCTTTGCCATTGATGTCAAAGGGGGAGAGAACAATAGAGGCATGGAAAGTAAGAGAAGAGGCATGAAGACAGGGAGAGCCAACATGAGCATGAGAAGTGTTGTGTCTAAGTGTTTCCATCAATGCCAAAGGGGTATATTGTTGAAATATTAATTATTGAGAGATTATTTGTTGAAAGATTAGTTGTTAAAATATTGGTTGTCATTGAATTGTTGAAAGATTGGTTTTCATTTATGTCAACCCTTGAACAAGAAGTTAATAGGTTGCATGTCAAGGTAAAGTAGCTGTAAACATTGGATAACAAGATGGATGTCAGTTGCATGTTCAAGTAACTATAAACAGAAGTTAACAAGTTGCATGTGAGTTGCATGTCATCATGAGATCCTCATTAAAACATAGAGAATATTCAATTGGAAAATCACTTCTAGTGAATACAGATTGGAAGATATGAGGCAGTGAGAGCAAGTCAACGAATTCCAATGAAGGAAGAAGCTTGCAGGAGCCAATCATACAGAGAAAATTTTACATACACATATACCTTGCGTAAATCCACGGGTTTCAGGAGGAAAAGCGCAGACATCCGCAGGCTGCAGTGAAGAAAAGCGCAGACATCCACAAGTAGACAGTGTAAGGGTCACTGACCTATGAGGAAAAATTGTGGAAGATCAAATATCTAAAACCCAAGTCAACTACAGGTTGAAGGTACGTATTCATGTGTGTGTATTATGAAGAGATCGAGAACATATGTGTCTTAGTGATTCATAAGCATTTGATTTAGAGAATTCTCTTGTGGATATTGGTATGAGGTATGTGTGGTTTCAGTCTTGATTAGATATCGAAATCAGTAGCAAGAACAAGTTATCAATGACATAGGTAGTGACATATTGGTTTACATTTATATTTCAGGGCGGTTGGATGGGGCAAGGAAAGGGGGTTGTAGCCTCCTTCTGTGTAATACCCCAAGGATGTGCCCCAATTGTATTATGAATTGTAACTTTGTTTTATAGGCTGGTGAGCTAAGTTTATATAAGCTAGTGGGCTTATGTGTTATTTAGGCCAGTGAGCCTAAGTATTGAGGGCCAGGAGCTTGATTTTTGTACATGTAATTATGCACAATATTAATACAAAAAAAACATCTATGTGTGTGGACCGACCACGATGAATGAGTGATGGGGGACTAAGCTTCCACAAATCCTGGGTAAGGGAGAGGGGGCTGAAAGGTTAGAAGAGGGGCTAAGCTTGAGGGCTTAAGTCCTTGGGAATAATAATTAAATATTATTCCAAAGCTGTGAAAATGTATATTTTTTATCCTAAGTTCCTGGAAGGGGAACGTGTGCAAGATGGGAAACATGCAGCCCCAGGGAGACAGGTGTCGACCTGGGCGCATGCAGTTAAAATCATAGAAGTAAGTCGTGTTGGGGGTTCATCCTTCATTCCTCAATCTGCCACCTGAGTCCTGGGGTTCCTCCTCCATTTGACCATCGACTGTCTAAACCGTGAGTCTCGTGGCCTCTGTATTCGACCTTTGCATACCTCATGCATTTCTGAAATCTCGAAACCGTGAGGCCATCCTATGATGTTTTCCTGGGAAGCCGACGCACCCTCAGTCTGTACCCGTTTTACCTCTGCGTTGGACCTCTGCATAACCACACACATCTAAGAAACCAGTCGGGAGGGAAAGGCCAATCTGTGTGTCCTGTGAACCTGGGTTTATCCACACTGCAAATCTGAGTTTGTGCTTCACTGCTTGGGTTGCTCTCTTCTGAGAAACCTGAGCATACCATAATTGTTTATGTCGTGTGTGTTTTAATTGTGGGCTATTGTGGCCATACAGTCCCTTGGTTGAGTGTGATTGGATACCATCATTTGTTCTTTGCTGAGCCTTACTGTTGTCCTTCTTGTGCTAGAATGGATCTGAAGAAGCAGGTTGTCAGGCCTGTGTGCAACACTCTCTCCAGGTGAGAGAGGTGGTTGTGGTTGAAGAAGCAAGTTTTTAGGCCTGTTAGCGACTCTCTCCAGGTGAAAGAGTGCGCGGAGGAAGGAGAGAGCTCCTGGAAGGAACCCTGTAGTTTCCACAGAGCTCGGATATTTCCGGTCCGGTCTGTTGTTGAAGCCCAAGGCAAGGGAGGTTAGCAGCCGAAGGACTGTCTAGGTGACAGAGAAGGTGTATACTCTTGGGGTGGGACATGCATGTGGGGAAGGAGATTTTGTGGGCAATGGGCATAAGTGGTTCCTCAGAGAGAATCCTCCTTCTTTTACGTGTATTCTTCCTGTAACCTTAGCCTAGACTAGGATTCCTTACCTTGGGTGGAGCTTAGTCCTAGATTGGGGGTGACCCACTGCTGAGCATGATGAGTAGTGCGGTCTAAGGCTGGGAGGTTTGTGGAAGGCCTGCACGTAGTTGGTGGAATTACCACGGTTTCAAAGATAAGTATCAGCTTATGCTTAATATTATGTTTTGCATGCCTATGAGTCATATATGTATCATGTATTCTGTTGTGCATATGAATTATTGTTAATGACAGGGATTATTTATGTTAACATTAATTTTGTGTTTAACTGTAATTAAGTGTTTTAAGTTCATTAGAATGCATAATGTGTTACAGAAGTGTTGTTCCGCATAGTAGCGTTTGTCCGTCCAGTGGGATGATGGTCGGGGGACGTTACAATATGGTATCAGAGCCTGGTTTCAACGCTGAGCCTAGATGGGCCGGATAAGTGGTCTTTGGACCGAGGTTTTGAGAAGAAATTGTGTCTGGAGGACTAATTTCAGACCAAAGAATGTTTCTGAGTGTCAACAGACTACTTGATCATGTTACAAAGCTCAGGAGGTGTAGCGGTATTATAAAACTACAGCTGGTGTGGTATATGGCCACAGGGAGAGAGAGAACTCCACACTAGAAGTGTTGGATCAAGTAGATAAAGGTTCAGAAGGAGGGTACCAAGTCATTGGCCATAAGTCCTTGAGAAGAAGAGTTGGACGGTCAGAATTATCTGTGGGGAACTCGTGAAATCATGAGGTCCGTAAGATGGCCAGAAGTTGCAAGGTGGTTAGTGGATGGAGAAAATTGCCACCCTAGGATCTAGAATAAACGTGGGTCGTTGATCGTGGTTGGTTTGAGCCGTGGGATCATTTCGTGAATTCAGGGATTGTGAACTTGGAGGGCAGGCCAAATTCTTTCTCACTCCAAGTCCCGAATCGCGAAAGAGATTAACAATGGTAGAATTGGACGGTGGAGCGCTTCCAGGAAGAAGTGCCAAAATCCCGTGAGACGTCGGATCCAACCAACTAGCGAGGAAGTTCGGGTTGAAAAGATTTGATAGGTGTAAGCATAGGAGAGATCTGGACCATCGGATCAGGGGAGGGTCAAAACCATTGATCTCATACATGAATTTCCATATCATAATTCGGGGATTGAAGTGACAAGAGATTTGGAGTCGCTGCATCATGAATTCCCGGTTACCGAAAACCTGAAACCCCGAAATCCTGAAACGATCTACACTGTAGATCATAGGAGAGGAACTTGATCGTTGGATCAAGTAGATGAATAGACCATAATTTCATAATTTCAGCAAACGAAAGTTCGAGATGTGTGGATGTACGAACTCCTTATGTCCAAAACTCTGAAACGAAAAGTGAAAGTAGTGGTGCCCCATGACGTCGTCGAAAATGATGTAGACCTTCTTAAGGACACCATGTGTCACAACCTTGGTTGGTGACAGTTGTGCTGTGGGCCCAAGGGGAGAGAGGATCGAATTTTGGGAGTCGGGAGTTAGAGAGGGAAGCGAGTGTGAGAACCTCCGGGACCAAAACCCCAAAACCTGAAACCCCGAAGCCACGAAACACGAAACCCTGAAGCCCCGAAATCTCGACACTTGAAGTTTCGTTTGGAGAGCCTTGTAGCACCTAGCAATTTAGCATTTGATCATGACCCATGGACGCATGGGTTGGGGACTAAGAAAATGGGGGCTATCGCCGGAAATTACATAGCCAAACAGAGCTTAGAAAATTCGTGGAATCGAAATATTTTCTTATTCACGTTGGTTTATGAATGTTGTAGTTTTATTAAGGGTTTAAGGCCTCACAAACTTCGGTTGACTTCACGTTGTGTGTGCAGAGTTCAACAAGTGTCAGGACAACCGCGAATCGACGTCGAGTATAGAAATGGAAGAGGTGCAGATTGCCTCCAATTCAGAGAACGAAAGAGAAGGAAGGAATGTCAACTTGGGAGTCGAAGGGTCAAACTCTAATGGGTAAGGAAAAGAGATGGATAAGGAAGGACATATGATGAAAATCATTGAAATATTGCAGAGAGATGCCCAGGCTCGCCGAGCCGATAGCCGAAAACTCATGAGGGTCAGGGATCGACAGGGTGAATTCAACTTAAAGATGTTGAAGAACCTGGAAAGAATAGAAAGGAAATTGGAAATGATAGTCAACCTTGTTGTCACCTTATTCTATATGAAATTTTCCCTGTATCTATTGAAACACCTCCTTGAAGTCCTCATATTCTATGTATTCCTCTCTGTATGCATCATGGGTAAAAGGCTCCATGTTCCTCAGATTTCCAAAAGATGCAATTTTGGATGTGGGAGGCCATGAAAGAATGTATGGAAACTTGTTTTCTCTACCCTTATAATTTATGACCAAATGAAACTACTATAAGAAACCCATCCATTTGTAGTTCCTGGTTTGATGTAACTTATCAAGTCTAGGCCTGCAAATACTAGAGTTGCTTGTGATCTGTGTGGATGATGGTCTCCTTTCCCATCAAATAGTTCTTGCACTTTTTATAGCTTGTGCCAAGACATAGATCTCCTTATCGTATGTAGGGTAGTTGAGGAATTCCCCATGAAATACTTTAGAATGATAATAGATGCCTTCCTCCCTGCATCAGGACCACTCCCATGGAATACCCACTTGCATACGTCTCAACTTTGAAAGGATTCTATAATTTTGGTAACACGATAATTGGTGCTTTATTGTTCTTTCTTTTTATCTCATCAAAGTCATTCTGTTGATTCTTCCTCCACTAGAAACTCTTACTACCCACTATTGTTGTGTGAAGTGGTGCAAATACTATTGAAAATGAAGCTATGGACTTCCGTAAGTAATGTGTTTCCCCAAAAAATATCCTAAATTTTGTGAAATTTGTAGGAACTGGCCATTTCATGATGACCTCCATCTTGGCAGAATCTATCTTGAGAAAACTCGCATTTCTTGAGATTGGCCAGTAGTTGGTGCTTCTTTAGGGTATCTAACACCAACATAAGATGTGATATGTTCTTCTCCCGGGTATAAATATAAACCAATATATCATCCAAATATACAATAACACATTAATCTAGATAAGGGCATAAAACATCATTCATTAGTCTCATAAATGTAGTTGGTGCATTAGATAAACTAAATGACATAACCAACAACTCATACAAATATTTTCTTGTATTGAAGGACATATTCTAGGTATATTCTTCTTTGAATCCACGGGGTATTCACTCAATGAACCTATGACATAGCTCCTTTGTTCATGGGTTATTAAATAATACCCTTAATTTCACTATATATTGATAAATATCTCCCAAAATCGTTTTGTTGAACCCCCCTCCCAATACATATTTCCAATAAAACAAAACCCTATTTTTACTACATACCCATTTTTATACCCGCCAATGCCTATAAATTCCTTGAGACCCCACATCTTCCCTAATACCTACAATATATTGACTTTATTTTTCATAATTTAAAAATCCTCTTTATGAATGAACGTGATAAGATATTGGTCAACAAGTTGAAGCCCCCATGTTTGAATCGTACGTGGTGATATCTTGATTTCAAATCCATCTTAGTGAAGTACTTGGCATACTGTAGCTAGTCCAACATATCATCGATCCTGGGTAGAGGGTACTAATTATTTAGTGTAATCTTATTCAATTCCCTATAATCGATACACATTCTCCAAGTGCCATTCTTCTTTGGAACAATCATGATGGGTGACCCACAAGGTGAAGTAATTGGTTGAATCGCACCCTGCTCCAATAACTGTTGCAACTGCTTCTTTATTTTWTTTTCTTCCAGAACATACTATTTATACAACCTAATATTTGGCAAGGGGGATTCTGACAATAATTGGATTTCATGCTCCACTTCATTCTTAGGTGGTATCCATTTAGGCTTCTGAAAAACTCCCATGTATGCCTTTAGAAACTCCTTCAATTCATTTTTATACTCCTTAGTACACTCTTCTATGGATTTATTCATTTTTAATGACTCTTCACCATAATTGTTTTCCCTTAGGAAAAGTAAAACACATTTCTTTATAGAACTAATCAATTTCTTAGCTTGATTGGCACTTACCAATGAAACTTTTTATTTTCCTTTGTGCGTGTTGATGATGAAGGATTTATTGTCCTTGATGAGATGGTATTGGCTGGGTCTCCACATGAATATAACATCCCTCATATACATGTAGGGGATTCCAAACACTACTCCACATACATCCAGTGGTACTACATCTAATTCTACTTCATCTATAAAATCAACACTTACAACAAATTTAATCTTGCATTGCTTTGTTACCTTGATCTCTGGATCCTTATTTACCCAACCCAATACATAGGGGCTAGGATGACCGTGAACTTCCAATCGAAACTTGTTGACTAAATCCAATGCTATGATAGTAGCCTATGAACTAGAATCAAATAGAGAATCTATCTTGGTATTCTTAACCTGAATCTTGATTTGGAAGTGCTTGGGCATATCCTTCTCTTCCTGGTGGTGAACGATATGTATATTCACATATTTATTCACTGATGTGCATAAAATATTTTCATCCACATCAAAGATACTTTCAACCCAATTGCTCGAATCCGTGGCTAGAAGGTTCTTTTTCTTTCCATCCTTCTTGCAGCTCTTCACGTTCAGATATGGATGTAGTTTCCAACACTTTTCCTCAGTGTGGACATCAATGTTTCAATGATTGCAATGGTTGTTGGGATCTTTGCACTGATTTGTAGTAGTTGTTGTCTTCTTATCTTTCCACCCCTTTCCACTTCTACTTCCCTTCCTTGGAATATTCCAAGGGATATTGTTTCTTGGAAATGCTTGGCTACCCTTTCTTTTGGACTTTGTTTTCCATGTTCAATTGTTGTACACATGCCTCATACATTTTCCTTGGATTGAAGATAGTCACTCACTAGTGTATATGACTTTGTAAACCCCTAGATAATTGAGTGCATTTGGGTTATTGGGAGAGATACCTAGCATGATGGACATATTTTTGAACTTAGTGGTGTAATCCTATACACTTTGTCCCAACCTCTACCTAAAGTAGTTCCAACGGATCCATTGGTCCTCTACATACCTGATAGGGTAGAATTGGGACTTGATGAGGGTTTTAAATTCATCCCACCTAGTTACTGTAGAATCCCCCTCCTGTCAGGAAATGAGATACACTTCCACAATAAACCTATCAGAAGAGAAGAAGAATTTAATAAATAATGAAAATGACAAAGCAATCACATGGTACACAGAGATTTTACCCTGGAAACCCAAACTAGGAAAACCAACATTCCTTGAGTGTTCTTCTCTCTTGTTGTCTCATTCAATATGAATACAATCCTAAATGTCTAACCTTGGTCCACACCTAATACACAATCGGCATCATACCCCATGCCTATGTAAGAACAACCTTATAGCCAATCTGTCTTAGATATGCATGACCAACAACCTACATCTAAATATTTCTCTAAAGACTAGCTATCCTATGATTCATTGATTATCCTTTACAACCTTACAACATGCCTCTTTATAGGATTTACAATAGGAAAAACCATAAAGACATGGTGCCCAAAAATGGTTACAGATATATGCATATCATTGGCTACAAATCTCGTGAATATCAAGATTCTGTTACAGTTGACTCCAAGTCAGATTACGCTTCAACTAGTAGTCGACCTTCATTCGATATTTAGTCAGTATCCACACGCCTGGTTGTCAACCTCTTGTCAATTGAACTCTTATACTTGTTGTTGATGCCTTTACCATGTCTAACCAACTCGACCTTCGACTTTGCCTTTACTTAGTCGAATCACCTTGACCTTCAATTTTTTGTTGATCTACCTCGACCCTTGATCTGTTGTCAATCCACTTCAACTTCGACTGTCAGTCGATCCACCTCGACTAGACTTTGAATACAAATAATATAACAACCCAACATTATTCCACTTGGTGTCTTCTTTGATGAAACCAAGAGAGTCCTAAAATTTCATTCACAGACTAAGTTCTGCAATTTCTATTGCCTCTCTGCACCAAGAGAACTTCACAACACTCACAGACTTGGTCAACGAGTCTGTTTTGTTTTCCAACATGTCTACTTTCTCCAGTATAACCTTGTTACTTTCCACCATATCTCTTACGAAATGGTATTGTACATCAATGTGCTTAGTCTTTGAATGATAAGTATGGTTCTTTTCCAGAAATATTGCGCTTTGACACATCCTTTGCAACCATGTTGCTTCTTTTATTCCATGAGTGGCCGCCATGTATTCAGTTTCTATTGTTGACAAGGATACAACCTCTTGTCACTTACTCATCCAACTTATTACTCCACCTAACATCTTGAAGAGATATCCGTTGGTCGACCTTCATCGATCCATATCTCTAGCCCAGTCAACATCAGAAAATACATGTACATTTAATTTACTAGTGTCACCTCTAGGTCTTCCTTGGTAGAACATAGGATAGTCCTTCGTTCCACACAAATACTTGAATACTCTCTTGACAGTTGTCAAATGCTCCTATCTAGGTGTCGACATGTACCTTCTCAACACTCCCAATTCATGGGAAATGTCGGGTCAAGTGCATACCATCAAATACACCAGAATACCAACACCAATTTCATAGGGAACACATGCCATGTACTCTATTTATTCCTTTGTCTTTGGAAATTGTTTAGCAGTTAGCCTTTCTCCCACAAGAATTGACACCTTCAGCATTTTGAAATCCTCCATGTTGAAACATTTCATAACTGTTTCAATATAATTCATTTGATTCAACCAGATCTTTCTAGCGGCTCGATCTCTCTTTATCTCCATTCCTAGAATGAATTTAGTTGCACCAATATCCTTCATGTAGAATGATCCAGGTGGATATTGGTGGCCACCCACCTATTCCAACTGGCTCCTCTTGCAAGTTTTTAGTTCAACACATTCTTCTATAATTCTTTGTAATTGTGGATTATACACTTCTGAGGCTGTCTAAATCCCTACACAACTTCCAGGTGGATATTGGTGGCCTCACACCTAATTCAACTGGCTTATTTGGGAATTTTTCTGTCAGTACATCTTTATGTGCTTATAGGGCCGTTTTGTGGCCCTAAACAATGTTTTTTTTGGCTTGCCACAATCAAACTATAGATGGAATCATATTTTGATGACATAATGTGTACTTATCGATAATACCTTTCCAATGGGCTATCATGCACCTAAAACAGAGGTCGTATGGAAATGTTACGAACCCGATTGGTTGAGGTACCAACTTACCCATTGGGCCCACATACATTTCGACGTTTCATCTCCTAGGGTTAGGATTTTGGATGTCTAGGGTTTTGGCATTCATGAGTAATGTTAAAAAAGGCTCTGGAGCCTCATTGTAATCATTCTGCTTAGAAGGATGTTCGTAGAAGCCACATCTCTTCTCACAAATAACTACCACCATTCGAGAAAGTTGTTTTTAGTTCTGCAGTTTTACAGTTTCAACCAATTTTATTTATTGAATAGAAGTTATTGTTCACTAGATATCTGTTGTTTTTCTCTGTATATCTGTGCTATTGTATTTAGTATGTTACTCATTTCGTTCTGCTCATAAATCCATATCAGTGGTATCAGAGTGATCTTATCTTCATTTATTTTTCTTCGTGCATGTCCTTGACAATATCTGGGTACAAGAAGTTGGGACTTGAACCAGTCAAGCCTTTGCAATATCGATTCCGCCGATCCCGACAAAAACCCATGGGGGACGAGAAGAAAGATGATGGAGCGAGATATCCTTTTAAAAAATTTCTCGAGGAATTTGTTGTGCAACAAAGGAACAAAATGATGGAAAAATTTGCACATATCCTTCGGTGGCTTCCCACATGAGACACATCTTCTTCAAGCGGCCATGCAACCCCCTTCAAGGTACAAGTAGATTTTAATATTCCATTATTTGAAGGACTGATAGATGTGGATGTTGTAGATAAATGGATGAATATTCTCAAAGGGTATTTTTCGGTCCACATTTTTTCCAACATGGAAAAGATTACTTTTCCACTCCTTAAGGCCATCCCCCATGTTGAGGACTGGTGGGATACTTACTCTGAGAAAAGGGCCATAGAGAAATTTACAATATTTGGTGTCGCTCCCATATGGGATTCCTTCAAGTATGCCATTAAAGAATAATACTACCCTATTGGAAGCTACGAGTACCAATACACAAGATGGACCACGTTGCGTCAAGAAAGGGACCATATAGTACCATATTTCACCAATATTTTCCATACCTTGTGCACCAAATTGTGTATCAAAGACTCTGAATGACATCTAGTGCTCAAATAACAGAGTTGTCTGCATAGATACATTCAAACAAAAATGGAGTTTCTAGACATTGCATCATTAGGTGCGGCTTATAAATATGTTTCCAAGATTGAGAGAAAATTTAAGCAGAAGAGGTGAGAGTTGGATCTTCAAACTCCTCACAGTTGAAGCAGGGAAATGGTGGACCCAACCCATAAAATAATGGACAGAGAAAAGATGAACACTCTCAGGACAACTAGTCCAAGCTGCAACAAAAGAAGGGTACTGAGAAGTCGAATAAGGACATGGGAAAGTGGTGTGGATACCATAATTTACCTTGGCACAACACCGAAGAATGTTGCTCCAATAAATCACTAGTGGTCGATATGAAAGCTTCTGAGTCAGAGGTAGATTTTGAATCTGAATCAAATCTAGAAGGAGGGAAGCGTATTATCGATGTTGAATCCAGTGCCACTATCGTTACCAACAAAGTTAGACCAAGAAAAATAGAAGAACTAGAGGAAAGGGAATGCCTCGTTCACTCATAGATGTGGGTAAATGGGGCTCCACTTCATTTCGTTGTCGACGGAGGTAGTCAAAATACTTTTATCTTAGTAGAGGTCATCAAGTGAATGGATTTTTCGATGACACTACACCCGCAACCCTACACCATCGGTTGGCTTCGCCAAGGAAGAGATCTTCGCGTCAGCCAATAGTTTTGTCTGCCTTACAAAATCAATCCCTTCAAAGACAAGGTATTGTGTGATATTTCTCCCCTTGAAGTTTGTGATGTTATTTTAGGATAGCCATATTTGTGCAAGCGACATATGTGTAGAGTCAAGACACTGCAGTGTTATTATTACTTTGGGTAGACAATTGTACAAGATACTAGAGGTAGCACCTCCTACTGTTATTTATTTAATCTCTACTAAACAATGTAGTAAGGTCATTTCAAATATCGGGAAGTTTTTCTTATTTGTGATCCGTTCTCACGGTAAGAATAAGGTTGTTTCCATATCTATGGCCTCTACACGGAGCCTCTCTTTGCAGCAGAAGAAAGTGGATGAGATTGTGAAATAGTACATAGACATCTTCTCCTCATCCCCTGGGGTACCGACGCACTACCAAGTCAAACATCCAATTTTTCTAACTCCCAGTGCACCTTTTCCTAATGGACCAGTATATCATCACTCGCTGATGGAAAATGATGAAATCAAGCATCATATCTAAGAGATGATTCAAAAGGGGAACATTAGACCCAACTCCTCCCCTTGCGGAAGCCCAATTGTACTAGTGCAGAAGAAAGACGGGACCTGGTAGCTCTGCATTGATTACATACCATTAAACAAAATCACAATCAGGAATCGATATCCAATTCCCCAAATTGATGACCTTCTTGACCAACTCAAGGGGGAAAATTTATTCAACAATATTGAAATAAAGTATGGCTACCACTAGGTTCCCATCGAATCGACTAATGTATGGAAGATAACTTTCAAATCTAAAGAAGGTCTCTTCGAATGGCTAGTAATGCCCTTTCGCTTAAAAAATGCACCAACCACTTTCATGAGGTTGATGGATGATGTATTGTTACCCTTCACCAACTCTTTTGTGGTGGTATATCTAGATGACATCCTCATCTTCAACAGAACTTGGGAGGAGCACATGCAACATATTCAACATGTTTTGAGCACTCTGCGACATCACAAGCTATATGACAACTTGGAAAAATGTTCCTTTGGCATGAACATGGTCCAATAATTGGGATACATTGTCAATGAGAATGGGGTACATGTGGATCCAGATAATATCCAAGTCATCTGTGATTGGAAAACCCCAACCAAACTAACCGAGCTTCGAAGCTTATTTGGACTTGCCAACTTATACCAATGGTTCATGTTGGGATTCTCCCATATTGCATGGGCCCTTAGACAAGTTACCAAGGGAGGTGGCAGGGAAAATTTCACATGGGGGAAGGCACAACAATGAGCATTTGATGATCTGAAGCATCTCTTGTGCTCAGCTCTAGTACTCTCCTTACATGATTTGCAACAACCATTCAATATTGCAACCAGTGCATCCAACTATGATGTAGGGACAATTCTCACTTAGCACAGTCATCTAATAGAATACCATAGTGGGACACTCTCAAATACTGTTTGGAAGCACCCCACCTATGAAAAGGAAATGTATTCCATTCTGCAATCTTTCCATCAATGGAAACATTACATTCTGGGAAAGGAGACAGTCATCCACACTGATCACAAGCCTTTACATTTCATACAAAAACAAGGGAAGTTGCAGAATGACTATCGTAAAAAGTGGTCCACATACTTGTAGTCATTCCATCTAAACATCAATTATAAGACATCGAGAAAAAATCATGTCGTTGGCTACCTCATTCGAAATCCCATGGCTGTACTCATCACCGTGATCCAATCCTGTGGGCACGAGGCATCAGAGTGGCCCCAACTTTATCAGTGAGATCTTCACTTTGCCACCACCTATCATATCTTGGGTACATGCGTGAATGTTATCGATTATCACATTCAGGATGCATTGTTATTCCATATGGTCCATCTTTGTGTTCCTACAAGCGAGCGTGCAAAGATGATTTGAGAGGCTCACTCAAGTCAAATGGCAACACATTTGGGTGTGGAGAAAACTATGGTTATTCTACATAAACATTTTTATTGGCCAAAACTTCAACATGTCGTCAGCAAGTGTATAATATCTTTCACTTCATGTTCCATTTCCAAGCCAACCATCAAGAAGCAAGGATTATACACCCCTCTTCCTATTCTCGAGAGGCCTTGGGAATCTATCTCGATGGATTACATGTCTGGCCTTCCATCCACCAAGAAAGACAATGATTGCGTATTGCTAGTGGTTGCTCAGTTTTTGAAGATGGTCATTCTCACAGCCTATAAGAAGAGCATCACAACAACATATACTACCAAGATCTTCTTTGAATGAGTGTGGGTCCATTTTGGGATACCATAGACGACCATATTCGATCGAGACAAGAAGGTCCTCTACGCATTTTGGTTGAGTCTCTGGTCACTGTTGGACACCAAGCTCACTAAATCCACTACCTTCCATCCTCAAACAGATGGCCAAACGAAGGTCGTCAATTGGATGGTTGTGCACATCCTACTGTTGTGGGTGGGAAATCCCTCCTACCGACTAGCACTAAGGGTTTTAAAATGCATGCAGAAATGACCTAAAGATTCTTAATTTTTACCATCATCCCATGCATAAACCCCATTACTCATATGTAAATACAAGGCTCAAGAGATTAAGTTGGCATACCTTATTTTTCGTGTTTTGATGTCGATCCCTTTTCACGCTTGGTTGTTCTTTGACTGCAACTCTCCTCCCAATACTGACCTGCATTCACTAAAGACAAAAAAAGAAATCCACATGCATTTGATCTATGAACTAATAGGTTAGAGATTTAATCAATCATACAATCAATATTCCAATAATGACAATCTCATATGGTGGGATGGGAAAAGCAATTCTTTTATTAACTTCACAATGATACCTTACAATGATAAATTCAGTCACTGCTCCTCGATCCTGGTCCTGGGCTCTTCTTCCACTGTCTTCCAACTGCTTTTCTCTATACTTCTCTTTTCACAAGGATGGCTAAAGGTTGGGACAAAGGGAATGCTTAATCGGGTATAGTTTCTTTACTATCATTCTCCTCCTTTCAAATGGGACCCCTAACCCTTCTTTTATAGGCTAGAAGAAGCTAGGTATTTGGTCGAATGACTGGCGATGCATGGTCGAAAGGATTAGTTAACTTGCCCAAAGCTGTGTGTTCCATCAACAACTTTCCTTTTTTCATGCTTCTGAAGGTCCACGAGGGTTGTAGTGGGTCAGCTAGCATGGACATTGTAGATACACACGGGCTGTAGTGGAGCAAGGTGCGTGGGCCTTTAGAAATGGAGTTTTTTAGAAGAGCTCTTCAGTGGTGGCTTGACAAAGAAGGATATGAGATGGATTGATGCTAGGTAATCATGTTTGGTGAAAATTAGGGTTATAACAGATGCCCCCTAATGTGTGAGGTCAGAAAGGCATATGACGACTGAAATACATTATCAATCTTTATCAACGTACCAAGCTGGTGAGCCCAGGGACTTGAATTCGGGAGGTGCCATCTATAAAATAACAATTGTCTCACCGAGGCGGGCATTCCCATGCTCGAGATAAAATAAAATCATGGATACCAATCAAATACACTATAGATCCATGTCATATAACTATATAAAGTGTAGCCACGAGCAATACACAACGGATCTACATCTCAAAATAAAAAGATATACGTGTATAGTATCCATCCTCTAGAAGATGATAAGGCCTGATGGCTGGAGATGAGGTCTTCAGAGCTCGAGCAACAACTTCAAAATCTTCAAAACTTGGGTAGGAGTGTAATATGAGTGTACGGCTTCACTACCCAGAGGTCTTCGACAACTCGTCGGGTATGGACTAGAGGATCTTGATGATCAGACTGAAGACTTCATTGATTTCAAACAAAGACTTGATTGGACTTTCGAGATGGCCGGGCATGAGGGCAAGAGAAAAACTGCAAAGGGGTCGACTCAAGCTTGGTAAAACTTCCCTTGGGAAATAGCACAACAAATGATGAGACTCAAGAAGCATGGCATTTGACATAAGTTCACGATGCAGGAGGCAACGCAAACTCTCCATATGTTTGGAAGAATAACCAAATGAAGGAGGACACAACTCTATGTAGCGAGAAAAACTTCCTAAGGTCATATTAAATCCAAGAGCTTGAAGAACAAACAGAACGATGTGATTTGTCCAAGGGCAACTCATTATGCCACCAAATAAAAAGAAAATAATTTTCCCTTCCTCTTTTTGGGGTATATTTGATTTTTTTGTCTTTTTCAATAATGTTGGAAAGCTTGAAAAATAATAAAAGAATGCTACATTACAAAGGAGGATCGAGTGTCGTAAACATACTAGTTCCAAGCGCATGGAACACAGGGATTCTCAGGGCAAAGGGACATATGCAAGAAAAGGACACTCGGGAAAAATCCTCCAGGGGCCAAAGGTGTCAAGAGGCAGAGGCAAAGTGCTACAGGGCTTGCGTATAAGGCATGTTTCATATGGTTCATTTGGGAGCAACATGGAGCCGGCATTAGACCAAAGACGCGGGTATGCAAATGCGATTAATAAAACACACAATGGTAACATCCTTCGATATAATTTTAACGAGCCTAGAGAAGGTAAGATTGGTGGTTTTTCATATTTAGAGAGTCTGAAAAAACGTAAAAGGAGACTCCAATGGGGTACCTTTTTCGAAGGTAGCCTAGTCGGTTCGAAAAAGGGGTAAACTAGCACCAACAATACGTCTATTCAAAACCATTTTAATGAGTGTAATAAAGACAAGATCACTCAGCCATTTTTTCATTTTTAAGGAGTCTAAAAAAATATTAACTATGGACTCTGTCAGGAATGTTCTTCTGGACCATTTTAACGAGTGTGAAAGAATAAGTTCACTCAACGATCTTTTCAATTTTAGGGAGTCTGAAAAGAGCTAAACTATGGACTCCGTGGGGGTTCCTTTTTCATAAATTTAGTCCCTCAGGCTTGGAAAAGGGTTAAAATTATACCTGAGAATACTCTTCTAGAGAACTGAAGTTCCTTAGAGTATACCTTTGTTCGAACAGTTGATTGTCCGAACCGAAAAAGGGGTAAACTACCGCCAGATAGATGTGACTTCAAATTTCAATTTAACGAGCTTGAAAGGCCACAATATCTCTCAACAATCTTTTCATGTTTAGAGGGTCTGAAAAGGGCTTAAAAGAAGACTCCAAGGGGGATACAACTCATGTATGAAACTGGTTTAGGTAGAGCCCGCTGCTAGGCTCAGACCAGGAGTCTCTTCGAAATTTAACTTGGGAAGTCTCCCAAAAGGGAAGAAAACACAAACCACAGTGTAAGTCCTCCCGTGGTATAGAAACTGTAGTCATGGCTTCAAGGATAGCCTTATCTGAAAGCAATTCAAAATCTAAGAAATCACGTAAACGAGGGTCAACAGTCCCAACGGGTGAAGTAAACTGACCATACTCCATATGATAATGGAGGTTTTGGCCAGGACTAGCAGATTCTATTAGTGAAGAGTCACGAGCACGAAGGCTTGAGGATCTACAAACAACGAGATCAGACTTGGAAGGATACTCAAGCCTACTTGGACCAAGAGGGGGAATCAAGGGCTCCCATGCCCCCATTGGATACACCAATGGATCAATTGTCGATTCCAAGTCTCAAGAAGGAAAACATGATTGCAAAGGTTCCTACTCAGAAGCAATTGAACACCGAGGATAAGACGCCGCATAATTAACCCATGGCGGGGTGGAGTCTACACGAACACTAGGAATATATAAAGGGGAAGCCTGAACTAACGCTGAATTAGGATGGTGATTATCAGATGCCATCCAGTCAATAGTGAAAATGCTTCCATTGTGTGGGAAGTGCATCACCCATAAGAGCGTATATACCACAACGTTCATAGCATATACATAATCACGCCTGAGAAGCATATTGAAATCTAACGGGCCCTACACCACTATAACATTGACACGGACAATCTTCCCACCAAACAAGATAGGCAACTGAGGAAGAACCCCCAAATATTCACTAGGATGTATGTCAAAATCCAACAACTCATGTGAAGCAGACACAAGCTTGGGAGAACCCAAGACTTTCCAAACCAAGGAGGATAAAATACTTGCAGAGGCTCCTTCATCCACAATACATCGATAAATGTTTGTTAAATTAACTTCAACCCTTATTTGAAAGGGTGTGGAGGAAGGAAGATGAGGCTCAACAAGGTCATTACAATCAAAGAAAACCATCCTAGGGCTTGGACGGGGTGTGCTCGGAGCGAGCGGAATGACCCCTTATTCTAAAAATACTAAACCAGAAATGCTAAAAACATAGTTGGTAGACATGTCACTCCCCAAAAGAAGAGTGGGATCATCCGATGACTGCATCGGCATGACCACTTTCACAACCAATGGCTGAATAGGTCCCGAGACTACATGGTCTAAAGGCACCTCACCCCCCAAAATAGGAGTAGGATCAGCCGATAACTGCATCAACATGACCACTTTCACAACCCATGGCTGAATAGGTTGTGAGACTAGATGGTCTGAAGGCACCTCACCCCCCATAAAAGGAGTGGGATCAGCCAATGACTGCATCGGCATGACCACTTTCGCAACCCATTGTTGAATAGGCTGCGAGACTACATGGTCTAAAGGCACCTCACCCCCCATAAGAGGAGTGGGATCAGTTTATGAATGCATCGGCATGACCACTTTCGCAACCAATGGTTGAATAGGATGAGAGACTACAATATCTAAAGGCACCTCACCCCCCAAAAGAGGAGTGGGATCAACCGATGACTGCATCGACATGAACACTTTCGCAACCAATGGCTACATAGAATGTGAGGAAACTGTAGAAGACCCAGAATCAAAATATCTTGCAGACAGGGACCACAATCTTCGTACCTCTGGAAGGCCAGGGCACAAATGAGTAAGGTGATCTCCCTTGCAAGCTTACAAGGGAACTCAGGTTTACGTACTATCCGTCTAGGTTTCTCAATAGAATCAATGCCCCCAGCATGACTAGCAGTGACTGGACTCTTTCCCCCAACATAACTTGTAGAGGGTGGGTGCGTGCCCCCAACATAACTTGCAGAGGCTGGGTGTTGGTCTTCAACGTGACTTGCAAAGGTTGTCGACCTATCTCCAACATGACTCTCAGAGGTTGGTGATTTCTTCTTCCTATTATTCCTCTTTCTATTTTGTTTAGACTTTCGGTTACTAGTAACTGTACTTTCACCAAAGGTGGGAGAAGGAGGAGGAGAAGACTTTGCTGATGAAGAAACATCAACAGGGTGCCCATGAATTAAGGTGCTTAACTGAGAAGCATCAAGATCATTTGGTACATTTGGAATGGTACCCAACCAAACCGGTAGTCCCACATTCAACCCTGGAATGTACAAAGTGGCCATCAAAGGGACACCAATGTTTCTAAAGAAGGGAAAAGCACAAGAATCCCCTTATGAAGGGGCTCCTTGGTTGGTATCGTCGGGAAATTTATCCATGAAGATCTTATGCACAGGTTCTCCCCTTGCGGGATCATTCAAATCCATAAAAGTTTCACATACTGACTCTGAAGAACCAATCTTATCAAAACAACGACTATAAAGAGGTGGCTCCACGTTCTTAACCGGAAGACCAAAAAGTCCTCGCGATCAACGGAGTGGGTGGTCTACCACCCTAGGTTAGAGACCCAAAGACACGACTGAATAAATCACTATGGAAAACTAGGGAGCACAGAGCACACACTAAAAAGTTCCTAAAGGAAAATCAAGCAAACGACTAACTAGTTGGAAGAACAGTTACACCAACCAACAGTAGAGAAACTTATCGGTGCAAGTGCAACTCGAAAATGGAAGAACCCTCCGGGTATACTCTGCAAAGCGTGGCCCGATGTTTGTCCTAGGTACCGCGGTATACCCCCATAGTCACCTGTGTATGTCTCTAAAAAAGATAGGCAACTAGGTTGCCAGTGCGCGAACAGTCAACAGGCAGGTACAGTCAAAAGTTAGGTAGACCACAATGAGTAGGGTATCGAGCCCGAAACCTATCAAGGGTATCGAAGGCAAGTGGTACAGAAGACAAATGAGGAGCTTGAATGAATTCGAGACCCACGAAGCTCCGTGGCAAATGCAATCGACAGAATCCCAAGACAAGCCCTCTATATGTGTTCTCCACTACGATTGGTCCATATTTGGAGGGGTTATCTCCACTACCTTTCCACATGTGACCTCATTCTTAGCCCCTATGTTAGAGGGGGGTCCTATATAAATTTCACGATACTATACTTTGACACTCCCTAACTCAGACTCCGATGTTTGATTCAATGGCCTTGAAGAGTTTCCTCTCCAACCTAATTCAAGGCCCTAACCCTAAACTAGTTGGTTGACCCTACAAACATAAAAAGTCTAATGAATTTTAGATTTAGCATTAATTTTTATGGCTTGTCTTAAGTCAAAGGTTATGAA
>SNQJ01S0005444.1:86865-99780 GCA_010110895.2 Picea sitchensis | reverse complement strand
AAAGAGGTCCAGAAAACCTTTGAAAAGGATTATTTCTGACAGGGGAGAGGATGACTGCCTCTCTAAAAGAAATTTTCTAGAATCATACACACAACTGACACTTCCTCATCTAGCGTGTACACGCGGGCTATGGGAAGGTGGGGCGCGGGTACACTCATGCAGACCTTATACATGTCGCGTGTACCTCTATGGATCTTGAAAAAAAAAATGCATTCAAGCAAAGAAACAGAGATAACTAGTATGGAATACCAGAATCTCTGTTAGCTCAGACTTTTGCAGAAACTTTAAAAACAAGGAATGAAACTAGTTTTTAAAAATACCTAAGAAAAAACATTCCCAGACACCCTAGAGATCCCCAGTATGGTCGCCAATTCTGTTGTGGGTAGGAAATCCCTCCTATGGACTAGCACTAAGGGTTTTATCATGCATGCAGAAATGACCTAAAGATTCTTAATTTTTACCATCATCCCATGCCTAAACCCCATTACTCATATGTAAATACAAGGCTCAAGCGATTAAGTTGACGTACCTTATTTTTCGTGTTTTGATGTCAATCCCTTTTCACGCTTGGTCATTCTTTGACTGCAACTCTCCTCCCAATGCTGACCTGCATTCACTAAAGAAAAACAAAGAACTCCACATGTATTTGATCTATGAACTAATAGCTTAGATATTTAATCAATCATACAATCAATATTCCAATAATGACAATCTCGTATGGAGGTACGGGAAAATCAATTATTTTATTAACTTCACAATGTTACCTTTCAATGATAAAGTCGGCCACTGCTCCTCGATCCTGGTCGTGGGCTCTTCTTCCACTGTCTTCTAACTGCTTTTCTCTATACTTCTCTTTTCACAAGGATGGATAAAGGTTGGGACAAAGGGAATTCTTAATCGGGTATAGTTTCTTTACTATGATTCTCCTCCTTTCAAATGGGACCCCTAACCCTTCTTTTATAGGCTAGAAGGAGCTAGGTATTTGGTCGAATGACCGACCATGCATGGCCGAAAGGTTTAGTTAACTTGCCCAAAGTTGTGTGTTCTATCAACAACTTTCCTTTTTTCGTGCTTCTGAAGGTCCACACGGGTTGTAGTGGGTCAGCTAGCGTGGACACTGTAGATACACACAAGTTGTAGTGGAGCAGGGTGCATGGGCCTTTAAAAATGGAGTTTTTTAGAAGAGTTCTTCAGTGGTGGCTTGGAAAAGAAGGAATATGAGATGGCCTAATGCCAGGTAAGCATGTTTGGTGCAAATTAGGGTTATAACACCTACACATGTATAAATATTAGCATCCGTGTACATGGGATGAGAGTATTCCTTATGTTCAACACAACTACAACATGGCTCTCCATAGCTCCACTGACCATATCCCCTTTCAGGTGGGGTTGGGATTCCAACCCTTGGGTCCCATTGATGTTGCACTACTTATTGAAACCACAAAGATATATTCTTCCCATGTTCAGTCTGAGGCTGACAAAGCCACCTGATTCATTGAGTGGATTCATCACATCCACCAACAAGTCCATGAGATTTTGCAGAAATCCAATGCTAAGTAAAAGTAGTGCCATGATCAACACCGAGTACCACACAAATTTTAGGTGGGAGACAAGGTCTGGTTACATTTGTAGAAATAATTCCTTGCAAGGCTCCATTAGAAGCTCTGTCCACTTCTCTATGGGCCTTTCACCATCACCAAGGTTGTGGGTGACAATTATTTTTAGGTCAACACTCCCCCCTTCCTTGGCTTGCACCCAATGTTCAATGTGGACCTCCTCCGACCATATTTTCCACCATTATTGGACACCTCGAAGATCGTATAAAATTTTACACCAATAAATCTCAACTGTGACTACCTGGAATAGGCATACACTGATCAGATAGTGGAAACATAGGTTAAGGGCACTCGCCAGCAGAGGATCCAGCTTTATCGAGTTGTAAAGGCAGGGAAACTCCTACACCATGGAAAGTGTCTCACTTGATACCAAATTCAACATAAATTTCCTCACCTAATGGGGGCACTCAATGAAATGGAGACCATTGCTTCCTAACGGGGTATGACTGATCCAAGTGGATATTGGTCGCCACCCACCTATTCCAACTAGCTGCTCTTGACAAATTTTAGTTCAAAATGTTCTTTTGTAATTCTTTGTAATTGTGTATTCTACACTTTTAGGGATATCTCAAGCCTTGCACAACTTTCAGGTGGATATTAGTGGCCTCCCACCTAATCCAACTGGATTATTTTGGAAGTTTTCATGTCAATACATCTTTTTGTGCTTCCAAGGTCGTTTTAGGGCCCTAAAGAGTGTGTTTTTGGCTTGCCACAGTTAAATTGTAGATGGAGTCAGAGTTTGATATTATAATGTGTATTTATCAAAAAGACCTTTCCAACGCGCTATCAAATGCCTAAAACGGAGGTTGTATGCAAACGTTACGACCCTAGGAATTTGGGGTACCAACTTACCCATCGAGCCCACATAACTTTTGTTGTTTCATCTCTTAGGGTTAGGTTTTTGGATGTTTATGGTTTTAGTATTCATGAGTAATTTTAAAAATGCCTTTGGGGCCTCATTCTAATCATTATGCTCAGACGGATTCATGTATAGACCACATCTCTTATCAGAGATAGCTACCACCATTCAAGAAAGTTGTTTTCAGTTCTGCAATTTTACAGTTTCATCCTATTTTATTTATTCAATAGAATTTATTTTTCACTGGATATCTGTTGTTGTTCTCCGTATCTGTGTGTTGTTGTATTTAGTCTGTATTCATTTCGGTCTGCTCATAAATTCGGATCATCGAAATTGGAGGATAACTGATTTTTCACCTCCTTTATTGGGTCTATGTTATTTCCAATCAGCAACATGTCATCGACATACAAAGATACATATATGAAACACTCATATTATTCCCTGGAATATATGCAATGATCAAATTTGCTTCTCACAAATCCCAAACTAAGAATGTGTGTGTTGAACTTTTGGTAAAACATCCTTGGTGATTGCTTTAGACCATAAAGGGATCTTTTCAGTTTGCACACCAAACCTTGTTTTCCTTTACTACAAATCCTTCAATATTTTTAATGTATATTTCTTCTTCTAGGTCCCCATGTAGGAATGTTGTCTTCACATCCATCTCTTCTATTTCTAGATCAAAGGTTGCAGCCGGAGACATTAGTACTCTAATGGAATTTAATTTTTCAACAGGGGAAAAAATCTCATCGAAGTCAACTCCCTCGATTTGGGAATATCCTTTTTCTACTAGTTGAGCTTTGGACTTCTCGAATTGACCTACGACATTCATCTTCTTCTTGAATAACCATTTTCTTTCGATGGGTTTTGTTCCACTAGGTAACTTGAATAAATCCCATGTCTCATTCTTGTGCAATGATTCCATCTCTTATACCATGGCGTCCTTCTAGAATTTACCCTCTTCCAAGTCGATTGCCTCACCGACCGACTTGGGATCATCGTTGATGGCAGTTAACATTAATGTGGAACAAAGTTTGGGTAGAAAAATCATTTCGCCTTGTTTTCTTACTCTTTCTAACCTCCTTACCTTTGCATTTTGGTGTTCCATTGTGTCCTCTAATTCATTCGACTCATCTAATTCATTTTCTTCCTTCCTCATTTCAAACTGCACCGTCTCAGGCTTATTCTTGACCTGAACAATTTCCTTAGTCTCAGACTTACCTCCAACTTATCTGAAGACCACATCTCGACTGCACATTGTTTTGAAATTTTTGTATGCTCGTTTAACCATAGATAATGTCACATCATTGTCATCCAACCATAGGAATTCAAATATTCCAAGCCTGAGCACACTAACCTTTACTTAGAATAATTCTGGTAAGCCTACTCTAGAACCAATAGATAAACCCTAGTTGCTAACTAGAGAAACAACTCAAGAAAATTAGAGCACTCCTTCTCCAATGGTAGAACACAAGAGACGGAGTCTCCATATCCATAGAATAATTTCCATACACAACTGTAGTAGCTTCAACTACACTACTCTCTCAACCTTGCACCATACTTGGAAATAATATCACCAAGATTTTCACCAAGAGAATCACCAAGAGAACTACTTGATAGCACTAGAGAGAGACCAAGACCAAGAGATGACCATACACCCTTATTCCTCCTTATAGATGCAGTTGCAACTACAACTTCAACTCTCCACAAGACTTCCTCTCTGACTGGGTATCCAAATGAGCTAAAAGATCTTCTATTTATATTAATCTGTCCGATGACTTTTCTAGATGGGATGACCTAACTTTATGGTAATTATATTTTCTATTTATATTTTTCCTGTGGAGACAAATTGTATTTATGGAAGACAATATTATAATATTATTTATTCTTCTAGGATGACTTGTCTTCTATGGTTTCCACACATCTATTTAATGGTTCACTTGCTTCCATAATATTCTATTCTAAGTCATAGGTTACACATGGAGGTTAATACCTCTCACAACTACCAAAATATCAACCCTCCCTCTTAGCTAGGGAGGCATTAACTAAGATTTTCTTCATGTATTGGTCTCAAACACATCCATCCATCTCACATGGCATGGGAAAGACTCACATGGTCTTACAAACTAGTCTACAAGTAGCATCACCATAGCCACACATGATACCATATGATCAAATAGATCAAGTATCACCATCATATCCATACATTATCCATATAGCTGGAAAACACTTCCAACACTATTGGTTGGAACTCCAGTTAGTAACCTCTGATGCTACTCATAGAAACTCTAACTGGGAATCATTTATGACACTATAAGTCGACATCTATTTCATATAAAACTAGTAACTCATCATCTCACACATAATCTGACTTAAAAATTTAACACTCCCTCTTAACAAAGAAGGTATTCATCTTGTCATGATCATCATCACTGCTTTTGTGCTTCTACACACCTCGGCCATTTTCATGTTGAATTTCATGAATCTATACATCATAAGAAGTTCTACACTTTCACTAGAGTAGTGTACCCGATTTTGTTGGAGTAGCATACCAACCTGCGTTGGGTTAACATACCAACTTGCATTGGAGTAACATACCAACTTGCATTGGGGTAACATACCAACTTGTGTTGGAGTAGCATACCAACCTGCATTGGGGAAACATACCAACTGCGTTGGATTAACATACCAACCTTCATTGGGGTATCATACTAGCCTGCTTTGGAGTACCATACCAACTTGCATTGGGATATCAAACTAGCCTGCGTTGGAGTAGCATACCAACCTGCGTTGGGGTAACATAATAATCTACATTGGAGTAGCATACCAACCTACGCTGGGGTAACATACCAACTTGCGTTGGATTATCACACTAACCTACATTGGCGTAACATACATGCCTATGTTGGAGTAGCATACCAACCTGCGTTGAGGTAACATACCAACCTGGGTTAGAGTAGCATACCAACCTACATTGGGGTAACATATCAGCCTACATTGAAGTAGCATACCAACCTGCACTGGGGTAACATAATAGCTTGCGTTGAAGTAGCATACCAACTTGCGTAGGGGTAACATACCATCCTATGTTGGAGTAGAATACCAACATGCGTTGGGGTAGCTACCACTATTAAGGATCACATCACTTTCGTCTACTGGGGAATACATCAATTCTCACTACTGGAGAAAAGTTTTTGGACCACTCAAATCTTGTCCCTGATAGAGGCTTGGTCAACATATCTGCTACCTATTCGTCAGTAGAAATATACTAGAGCAAGTGTCTCGTCATAGTATTCTCCCTCTTTTTGGGTGAATCCTATGGACACAAATCGGGCTTTGTACATCTCTAGGATATTTATCAACAACATGATTGATCTTATAGATCAACTTGGAAGTCACCACTGACTTCCCTTATGGTTTCAGAACCAAGGAAAAAATATATATCCCAGTCCTTCTGACTGGATTCCTCCTCAGTCATTGTATAAAAGTATACTGAAGGAAGGGAATCTTCCCATAATATCTCATATCTCCTCAAAGCCTCTGAAGATTTTATCTATCCTTCTCAACTCATGGAATCTACCTTTCAGTTATGGAAGAGGCCTCTCTCTTCCATATAAATATGAAAGTATTTTAGTCTCCATTCTCCCTCTGAAGCTTGGCTCCCTTTAGGTCTGTATAATATTTGGAGCCATCTACTCCTCATGATATGGCTCATCATTGTTGCATCCTGCAAAGTTTCATGGAACCACACTAATATCTTCTTGGTTACTCCAACAATTCTGGGTAGGCCCTTCTAGATCTAATAACTCTTCCTGATGATCTTAAGAGTGATAAAATGCACTAGGGGGATTTTTTCATTTGTATTTGGATCCTTCTGCTCCTTACATTCAATATCCATATGAGATACTATGTATCTCACAAAAGTACCCTTCTTCATCTTCTTCTTCTTTGGTACATGGATGTATACGATCATGTATACAAATTCTTATCTGGATAGTCTACTCCATGTCGCAAACTAGAGACCATCTAATATGTTGTCTCCTGAAACCATCACTATAGATTTCCTCATAGTTATCACCCGTGAATTTCCCGGAACAAGGACAATGAAGGTAAAAACAATAGACAAGAATAATACTCTTATAATAATAATAAAAACAAGAACGAGAACAATAATCACAATAGCTCCTTCTCAGAGCTATTTCTTGTGACCTCCTTGGACCAAGAACCAAAATAAAATACAATAATAAGAAATAGGAACAACACTCTTCTAGTGTTGTGATCAATCATTCCTCCATGGTAACCTTCACGGAACAAGAAAACAAGAAAAAAAGTATCATATCATTTTCATAAGAACATATCTATGTCGACAAGAATAAAATGCAATCTCATGGTAATCATCATATTATTACCAAGGTGACCTTCCTGGAAGAAAAACAATAAATATCTCCTAAAGTATATGTTAGTTCATCTTGTGACCAAGGACAATAAGAGTTTATATCAATAGTACTCACATGTTTCCAAGTATTCATTGTATCTAGCAGTAATAGAACCATTTAAGGATCGTTGTCAAAACTAGTAATGTAGAAATTATCAAACTTGATATGTGCAAATTGGAAACTTATTAATTTAATCAAGAAAACCTGGAACCTAGAGTCTTATCTTCAAGAACAAGTGTTGTTGATTTTATTTTGAGTATCCTTCACTCAAGATGACAAGTATTATTTTCAACAAGTCCCCTGTACTTAAGACAATATGCTTTCTTCACATAAATCTGAGTCAGAGAATATAATGCAAATAAAATCTAAAATCTCAACCTTAATCAATATAATACTTTGACTAGAGTCGAATTATAACTTTAACTTTGAATAGAGGTTACTATAACTTCAATAGATCGAAATACAACTAGATGTTCATAAGATTACAATAAGTCCATAAAAACTAGAGGCATATGAAAACAAACAAACCTCGAGTGTCTTGTTCCTCTGAATGTGATGGCTCTGAGATCCCTCTGGATCTATGATTGTAAGAGATCCCTTCTCTCGCAATCACACTCAAAATAGCGATACAATTTAAATATATATAAGTACATACCTCCGAAAACATTGATAGGTAGTGGCATCATCTAGCAGCAGCGACAAGCAATGATGAACCTTAAAACTTCAAATGTGATCCAAGTTGTAATATGAAGGTAGCTAGAGATGTTCTTAGGTATGGTGCACTAGGACAACCAAAACTTAGTCCCAACACTTCACAGAAACTTTCACTACAACCGGTACTACAACTGGTGCTGGCAATACAACTGGAACTGCAACTGGTGTTGCAATTGGAACTGTAACTGGTGTTGCAACTGGAACTAAAACTGGTGTTGGAACTCACACAAAGCAACTTGCATGAATGAAATGGCATGAAGTAATTGGCACTGCAACTACAAATGGCACTGTAGACCTATGGTTTTATGAGGAAACCCTAATTTCTCAACTTCATAAATTTGCAAATCTGATCAGGGGACAAGATGTGCCCTACTTAGGAGACCTTCTTAGTGAGTTTAGTAAGTGCTCAATGAGCTTGAAAATGGGCGAAACTGAGGATCTTCCTTCCAATGGTTAGAATATTACGAAGGAAGCCAACTCTAACACCATGTTGAAATTTTGGTATGCTCATTTAACCATAGACAATGTCACACCATTTTCACCCAACCATAGGAATTTTCATATGCCACCCTCGAGCGCACTAACCTTTACTTAGAATAATTCTGGCAAGCCTAGTCTAGAACTAACAGATAAACCTTAGCTGCTAACTGGACAAACAACTCAAGAAAAGTAGAGCGCTCCTTCTCCAATGGTAGTGTTAGCACTCTGTAATTCCCAGAGGTTGTCAAGGGTAGAAGAAATTGATAGAGGTAACTTATCAAAACCACTTTTGAAACTGGGATCTATCCCTGCCAGTTTCAGAGAGGGATCTCTCTGTATGATTTAGATTTGTTTAGGTTTTTAGATATTAGTCTAGTTAATATAGTTTGAGTTTGTTTGTTTGTTTATAAAAGTTGGTTGAAGAAATGAATTAAAATTCCATGGGCTATGGGGTCTGTATTAAATATCAGAATCAGATGCAACTTTTTATGAGGTTCCTTCGCAAGGATAGACAATAAAATTGTTGGATCTATTAATATTAAATGATATGGATAGGAAAAAAAATGTGAGAAAGTCAACCAAGCAAAGAAGCAGTTAAGAAATTCCTTACTTAATATCAAATGAATAACATATAGACCATTAAAAGACTAAAGACAAAGTATACAAGATAAATTCTATTATATTGACTTACTTTTAATGATTAGAATCTGAAAAACATAAGTGATTACAGAGAATAGAAAAACATTTAACAGAGAAAGAGAAACATCACCAACAATTCGACACAAGAATCCTGTAAAATTGCCTGTTTTATTACTGGTCGATCCTTTTGAAAAAATTACACAAATATCTCCTTGGGTGAAAAAATCAACCCTCAATACCTCAAAGGAAGAAGTATTTATACAATAGTTTACATCTGATCCTGTCATAAATGACCAGGATATTATGGAGAAAACATCTAACCAACTAGATCTTAATTTACAAAATATAGGAATGTTGTTGATCTATTTGGATCCTTGGTGTTGATTTTGTGGAAGAAGTTGTTGACTCATAATATTTGACTTAAATGTCTTCTCCATGTTCACTCCACATCACGCTTACTCAAGTAAATAACACAAATCTTCCCATCTCTTTTTACTAGGGATGGAAACCTTGAGTAACTTTCTGTATATCTCGTCCATCTTAGTTTACTTGGAAAAAGTGAGCTTTGTGATGAAAATGTGTTTTATCTCATGTTGGATGCTAATGTCCAACTGTAATGTTTCTAGGAGAGCCTTGCCAGTAATGCTTCCCCATATACCTGCAAATTTGGAACCATCCTTTTCAACTGTATTGATATTTTTCTTGTATTCTGACAGAGTAATGAGTTTGTCATTTATTACCAGCATTCCAGGGAGGCACTTCTTGTGAAGTACTTCAATCTTGTTGAAAAATATCTGCACTCCAATGTCCATTACCTGATATTTCTCTTGCAGTTGTAACATAAATCCTTTCTTGTTCAAGACCTTCTTGACCTCAAGGATGGTTTCTGTTCTATCTTCAATCTTTAATGCTTCCAATTCCTGCTTGTTCTTGGAGTTGAGGAACCTGATGAGCTCAGTGGCCTCTGTAGGTTTTTCTCCTAACTCTTCCTTGATTTTTTCAATTGTTTCTCTCGACTTCTGTACCATTTCATGTTGTTCAAAGATAATTTGTATGGATGGCCATATCTCTACCATGGATTTGTTGATATCCATACATATGTTTTCCTTGGCTTCAGATAATGTTTTGGCCATGACAGTTTCCTTCTGCATCTTCTGTAGTTGTTTACTGAGTCTCTTAGATTTATGCATTTATGCATGATAGTTGGACTGAAACATGGACTTCAGGTCTTGGAGGTTTTTTTATCTCTTCTTGCAACTTTATGATTTACTCCCCTTGAAGGGACATGTCTTCCATAGACTTCACCAGCTTCTCAGAAGCATATGGAACTTTCACTGGGATAGCTGATGCAATATCTTCTATTGTGGTTGTTGTTGTTGTACTAACTCTTGTGAGAGGAACTGCATCCAGTGGAATAACAACCATTTGCACACTATGTTATTTCTCTTTGACCAATTTGTCTAACTCAGCGTCCATCTCTTTTATCTGTGCATTATGCTCCATTATTAGCTTTAGCATCTCTTCTTTGTGGCCTTCACTTTCAACCATTTCCTTTGCTTGTGTATCCTCAGTGGCTAGAAGTTTCAGTTTTTTTTTCAAGGAGGCTATATCAACAGTTTTATTCTTCAACAATTCTTCAACTACCTTGACATTCAATGGGTCATATCCAATCTTCAACACTAACTCTTCTAGGAATTTGATCTTATTTTATTTCGCCAAAGAGGATATATTTTCCAGTTTCATTTGAGATTGGATATTATTCAAAGACACCTGCAATTTTGCAGCAGTCAATGATGTATTGGTCAAGGTGGAGAAAATAATCTCCCCTGTTTGCCTATGCATGTCCATTTGATTAGTTGGATGGAACTCCTTCGCATCAAACTCAAAATAAGTTTTCTTCTAGTCAGTTGTTGTCTTGAGGTGAGGTATTTATGCTTGTAAGAATGCCATTTGCATTCTTCCCTTCTCTATGTCAAATGTTGATAGTAACCTATGTTGGGCAGTAGAGGTATGCTTCAAGAACTAGGCACATGTATTGTTATTCATAAGTTCATTCCTCTGCTTGATTTGTATGTATTTGTCGAAGATGTTTGACCCTGTTGGCTCATGAGAGGACTCATCTGACAGAGTAGTGTCTGTTTATTTTTTGGATGAAGATGTGCACACTATGTGCTGGATGATTGAGAATGTTGAGGAATGTGGTCCCTCCATGACTATGGTGGAATGTGTTTCTCCTTCTTTAAGCATGTCTGGTGTGTAACCAGTCTTAGCCCTCTTCCTCTAAACTTGAAAATCTTCAGCTGACACCTCTCTGACTGAAAGTGAAACCTCTTTCTTGGATATTTTTGTTTGTTTGTACCTGAGGAGTGTTGGTATGTGAAATGTTGACAAGGGGAGGCCGTTATTTTGTCTCCAACAATGTATTTTCTTGCCACTTAGTATGATTCATATACTTCTCTACTTTAGGCTTATGTGCATGAGCATAAGGACGGTTCTTTTGTTTGACCCTGAGTTCTGATATGATACCAAATGGGGCATAATTCCATGCAAAGCTTAGACTGAAGTTCATCTATTTCGAGAGGTTGTTAGTCTCTTCTTCTGTAGCTCTGTTTCTCTATATGAAAGAACCAATTTGGCTTTTTATTCTCAATTATTGTTTCTTCTTCGCTAATACAAAATGAATGTCATTAGATTTTATCATATGCCTGATATATTCCAATGAAAAGATCCTGACAGGGAGGTATCTTGGCAATTTATATGGTGGAAATTCACATCCATATACTATGATGTCAGTATGGTTCTGGTAAATATACCAGTCCCTGGCCAAGTCAGAGTAGTGAAGAACTATCTGGACCTCTTCATTGATTCCTGGTTCCATTCTGCTGCAGAGCATGCACACCACTAGATGATAAAACTGATCAATGAAGTCTCTAAAGTTGAACTCAGTGGAATTTTTCCTCACTAGTGAGGTCCAAGAAGTCACTAATTGAGGGTTTCCTTCCTGATCTAATTTCTTGCGAGCACAGGATAATTTTTCAGCCTGAAAGAAAAGGAATAGGTACACCAACACTGAGGAATACCTGAACATTCCTTTTGTTGAGAATTTGAAGAACTGTTCATGTATGTTGTCAAGCATAAAATGACTAAAATCAAACTGGACTGTAGCTTTCTCCTCTATGGAGAAGATGAATAGAAAACACACGATAGGTTGATCTACCCATTCATCACAAAAATATCCTAGGAGGTAGCAGAGGGTGGAATTGATTTGATTGACCCTGACTTAGAAAATGGAAGATGGATAAGGAGGGTTTTTCTTAAACAATTGCGCATATTCTGGTAGAAAGATTTCGAAGATTTGGGATCTTTGGGGGAAGGAGAGTTTCTGATAGAGTTCATTTAGGATTTCAATGGAGAAAGAGCTGGCATAATAAATTTTGGGGATCTGTAACATCTGGTTTATTGATTCAGGGGTAATGGTGAACATGGTTTCACCAGACGAGGATATGATTGCCCTTTGGCCGGGAAGATAATGGAATTGAAACTTCATGGTGAATTCAGGGAAATGAAAGGTCTGGGGAAACATGTATAAGGGTAAATTGGACTCCCAGAGTCCAATTTAATCACTTTGATCCAAGAAAATGTCTTTTAGCCAGAAGTGTAATTCAAAAAAATCAAATTCACACTTCGGCTTTGTAACTCTGTAATCTATGTTAGCCAAGGGAACGCGCTCCAGGTCGATGGGAGGAAGAAACATATTTTCGATAGTTTCAGCGGGTTTAGTTTTGGGTGCCATAGCTAACAGAGATATGAAGGTGAAAAAATGATGATTGTAGTTACTCGGATTAATGACGCCTGTCAACGTTGTGTCTTGGTGATGATTAGCTTGGAAAATAGATTCAACACAGTGTCAACAATATCTGGATCAATGAATAGCATGGAAATGGTGAATAAACAAGGTTAAACAGTGTCAAGAGGTGTCTGTTATGGCGCGGGTGGTGACTGGATGAATAATGGTCACGAGGGATAACATTTATTGGCCAACGGGTATGAGGGGTGTGAGTGTGATGGGAGTTAGTGGGGTACGGTGGAAAAGTGATGTGAGTGGTATTGGATGAGAGGTTAGGTGGGTTCCCGGAGGGGGTCGTAGGTGGAAAGTGGAATTTAGCGGGGA